>JARQZJ010000044.1:600000-882500 GCA_030704895.1 Henosepilachna vigintioctopunctata | reverse complement strand
CAGCTCATTTTCAAGATTGAAATACAGTAAGGAACGAACAAAAAATGTATATCTATACAGTGGATGTAAGGAGGGAGGATAATTGAAAATCTACCTGTTCATTTACGATGTCTTCTTTTTTCTTCCAAGAACTGCATATTTCAATTGCTTCTAAAAGGTCCAAAAGATTTCCTTTATTACCTGCGTGCAAGAACTTGGTTTTCTCAAAGTCTATGAAGTGGTTGAAGTTAACACAATGTTTTTGGATGGTCTCCAATGGTCCAGAACATTATATTGGGTGTCCAAAAAGGGTAGGGGGTATTTGTAAGTTCAATTGAAACCAAAACACAGGTCAAAAAAAAAATATTTATATATTAAATTTTACAGCCGATACTGGAAAATTAATTGGCAAAGATTATATTGTCTAAATGTTGACCCTCGCTTTGCTGGCATTCCTCTAAACGAAATCGGAAATTAGCCGCCACGCGTGTACACATCTCTACGGAAATAGAGGCCATTTCGGTGCTGATGTTGTGCTTCAGTTGCAGTAGAGTTCGTGGTTTATTTGCGTATACTTTCTGCTTAAGGTATCCCCACATGAAATAATCAAGGGGTGTCAGATCAGGGCTTCTCGGAGGCCAGTTGATGGTTCCTCGACGAGACATCACTTTTTCCGGGAATAGTTGATTGACAACCGCAAGCGACTGGTTTGAAGTGTGGCAAATCGTCCCATCTTGTTGAAACCATGTCTGCGCATTGACACTTTCTAACTCCTGTAATTGTGGAGCCAAAAATTTCCGCAACATGTCGCAATACCGCTCACTATTTACCGTGAGTGCTCGCCCTTGCCGGTCTTCAAAAAAATACGGCCCAATGATGCCTTCCCCAGACATGGCAGCCCACACACTAACCTTTGGACTATGTAGTGGTCGTTCATGTTTCTCTCTCGGATTTTGGTTGGACCAGAAGCGACAGTTTTGTTTGTTTACGTGCCCGTTTAAGTGAAAATTCGCTTCATCAATAAAGAGGATGTTTTCGAACGATGGGAAGATTTGAAGCATTTGATTTGACAAAATTCAGTCGAAGAGGATAGTCGGTAGGTTTGTAACGCCCTTTGCTTCGTGCCACGTATGATAGAAGCGGTTTCTCGGGCGCCAACTTTATTATAGTGGTGAGGTCCACTATATGGACCTGACCTTGTCAGGTACCCAGGATAACTTCACAGCCAGAGACGGTAATTCCATGGGTCACGCCTCTGTGTTTGACTGGAAAACTCAAATAAAACGAACTCTTGGTTGATTATATACATCTATTTACACTATTTACAATTTGCTTCAATCTACGGTAATTCGTGAACAATAATCCATTCGCTTCATGATTCAAGAAGGAGGCGGCAATACAGTGTTAGTGAAAGCGGTTACATGCTGATACAATAAAACGGGAATGATACGTGCGGTAACAAACGAAAATATGAGGATAAAGCGGTGAGTCGGTAAACGTTGAGTCGGTAAGCGGCGAGTCGGTAAACTGTGAGCCAGCGAGCTAATCTGAATCTGAATTATCCATGGAAAATTAGCAAGGGTTAGCTACAGGCTAGTCCAATATTCTACAACAAAATGATAAGTGCAATTGTTATTATAACTATAATCAAATAAGTTATGATACCTTATGGAGTGAGCAGTAGTTAACTCTACGGACGCTAGACGTTCACTCGCGGAAAGCTCTCAGGGTAATAATCGGTGCTGTTTTGCTACGGTCCTTGATTGACACGAAAGGTACCATAGGCACTCCGTACAACGCATGCGCTTTAATGGCTCCGTTTTAACGCAGGCCATTTGCCCAGCATGTGTGCCTCGGCCAACACGGGGACACTTTTAAGTAGCTGCGTTCAAAGCACTTGAATTACAGTCTTGTACATACACGACTCGACGGCGGCTTATCGCTGCATGTCGGAATCTCGCAGACAGACGGCCGCTGATTTCAAACAAAGCCGATATCCTTGAGACGCCAACTCACTTCGATAGACCCTCGGCGGAATTTCACGGTCATCCCGGAATAATAGTGCAGCGTGGCAACGTTCATTTCAAACAAATTACCACCAAACCGCATCCTGAAGATATCCGCTATGGCGCACACCCGGATAACTGAACATACTAACCCTAGGCACTGAATGAAGTACTGCCCTCTCCACCGCACATCACTGCACTCACTGGAATCCTCGAGTTGCTCGCAGCGGCACGGTAAACACGACTGACTGCTCTGCTGAGGTATGCTTGTTATGAAGGTTACTGTCGTGCAGCTTTGCCGCAACTCGGTTTTTCTGCACGTAGTTCAAGTGAGATTTACGGACTTCGGCTTTATTGAAGACTAAATAACAAATGTTCTATTTGCAAAATTAACATTTTGTTATAGGCTTCAGTTCCTGCACGAGCTGAATTTTGTAGGCTGTAAGATGTAAATCTTTCTTCAAAATAGTGTGCAACGACGATTTTTTAATGTTAAGGCCTTGACCTCGTTTGCGAACTGATTGAGACGCGTTTTGACTCACTGAAACTCTCACTTCTTCAATCGCTTGTTGGGTTCGAACAGAGCGTGGGCGACCTGGATGGTGAATTTTCTGTTACGGCAAATTCCGTAGAAATATTAATATTATTATTTATGATCATAATCTTAAGTAAATGTCGTATACCTGATGCTTTGGGTAGTACGGATTTGGATTTACCCGTAATACCCCAAATGACTAGTAATAAAAATAAGTAGCACTAAAATGTATATAACAAAATATCCTAAAGTAATTAAGATACCAAGAATTAGTCTGGTCACGTCTGCTGTACAGAGTGGGGTTAGTATCCCCCTCAATGACATGACCAGGGTGATTCCTATATAAAGAAAAAATATTATCTCAAAATTGTCTATCTTCCAACGTTTTTATATCAGTCTTGTATATATATTTGTAAAGCTCCGGCAGAGAGCATTGATTTAAATAAAATTATAAGGAACACACAGTTCTTTCATTAAGACAAAAGTCAATACACTTAAACAAAGTGAGAAATATACAGTCCACTATTTATATCGAACATCTTGGTCCATCAAGACTGAGATTATACTTAACATTTTGGTCCTTCGAGCCGGATACAGTACTGGATACACCGGATATACCAGAAGCGGGACTCAAGGTGAACAGCGAATTGCAATTACACATAATTGTAATTCCACTTGGGTCGAATATACAGCCAACCTGTATAAAGGAAGAGAGAGAATTGTAATTCCCTCTTAGTGCAGGACATATAGAAAATTTGGGAGAAGAAAAAACAGTGAAATACAATCACATAGCATTGTAAGTTAAATTGTGCAGTGTTTAAAGTGTCGTCGCATTAGTGTAACATTCTGTGCGGAAATATTCAGATAGCAGTCAAGTGAAAAACCACAGCTTCAACCACACACAGCAGAGGATCAGCGTGGATATTATCAGGCTGCTACTAACCATTATTTACAAGGTAATCATTTTTTGGTTCACTTCCTTACATTTTCCGATAAATCATTTGAAATTCAAGCTATATCGTTGCACTTATTGAAGTATTTCAACTCATCAAAATGAATAAAGATATAATCACCAATTTAATTAAACAAAGAGGTAAATTTAAGGCCGAGCTCACACGTCTTAGAACAATCTTAAATTCTCCTCATCAAACTGATAAAGTTCAATTAAATGAGAGACTTACAAATATTCAGAATTCATTTATTAGATTTCGTGAGATTCAATATGAAATTGAAGAGATTGATGATAGTGAATCTCGGCAGAATGAAGGATATGAAATAGAAGATCAATATTATCAACTAGTTGCGGATGTTAAACGAAAAATCGACAATTCAATTGATCAGACGACTAGAAATAAGCCAAGCTCAAGTTATAAAAATATACAAATGCCAAATATAACACTTCCAACATTTTCAGGTGCCAATTACTCAGATTGGTTTCCGTTTTATGAATCATTCAAATTATTAGTTCATAATAACACAGAGTTGACTAATTTTCAAAAATATTATTACTTACAGTCAGCTCTGTCAGGCGATGCAAAAAAATAATTCAGAATATAGAAATTTCGGAAACAAATTACGACGCAGCATTGAATCTACTTTATAAAAGATACAATAATGAAAAATTACTGATTCACAATCATGTTAAAAATATTTTCAATGTACCGATACTCACAAAAGAATCTTTTTCGAGTTTGCGTCAGTTCATAGATTCAATTAAATCAGATTTAAGCGCTCTTGAAATTCTTAAAGAACCCGTTAAACAATGGAGTACAATTCTAATTTACCTATTGAGTTCAAAATTAAACGATATAACTTATAAAGAATGGGAATTTAGAAACATAAAATCAAATCAAAGTGGTATCGACGACTTCTTAGATTTCTTAGAAGAACGTTGCCAGATATTAGAAACCTTTGAACAAAAGAATACGGATTCCATAAGGCCGATTTGCGTAGATAAGGCAAAACCTTTCTCAAACAAGCAGGTACACAAACCTAACAGATCATTCCATTCATTTGTGGAATCTACGAAAAATCCCTGTGTATTCTGCAAAGGTAATCATAAATTATATGCCTGTACAGAATTCCTGAGTTTGGGTGATATTCAGAGATTAGAGCAGGCAAGAAAAATGAAATTATGTAGTTCTTGTTTACGAAATAATCACAAAACTGAAAACTGTCTTTCAAAATGTAAATGCAGAAAATGCGGGCGTAAACACAATACACTATTACATGTTAATAACCTTTTTGCTCGTAAAAAATTTGAGAAGACGCAATCAACCGACAAGGCATTCAACAATGAACTATCAGTTAATTCTACTTCTTCAAATTCAGAAAATAATTCGAATGACACCTTACACAGCAATCAATCAAATGATTCAATTGTTTCTACTAACGCAATAAACTATGATTCCCCACAACCACAAATATTTCTTTCAACTGCAATTATTAGAATTTATGATAATCAAGGAATCGCGCATAAAGCGCGAGCGCTATTAGATTCTGGATCTATGTCCAATTTCATTAGTACTTCGTTATGTAATCGACTCAACTTAAGGTTAGAAGACATCAATGTTTCAGCCTTAGGAATTGGGAAATCTGAAATTCACTTGAACAAGCGAACACATGCGGAAATTGAATCAGAAAGCAGTGATTTCACTTCAAAATTAACATTTCTAGTTATTAATAAAATCACAAATTCGTTGCCCGTATCTTATGTACCTAAAGACCAGATCAAGATTCCTAAAAATATTATTCTAGCCGATGCAAAATTCAATGAACCCCATCCGGTAGATATATTGTTAGGAGTTCATACATTCTACGAAATTCTATGCTCTGAAGTGGTTAAGGTATCTGATAATCACCCTTTCTTCATAAAAACTAAGTTAGGTTGGATTGTCTCCGGGCAGCTTGCAGTTTTTAATAACTGTAACGATTCAAATTCAACATACGTAAATATTGCGTACAACGATAATCAATTGCACAATAGCATAGAACGTTTTTGGAAATTGGAAGAATTATTACCTGAACCTAAATATACAAGGGAGGAACAGGATTGTGAAAATCTTTTTGTAATACCGTTACCCGCCATAATGACGGTAAATTTATAGTCACACTTCCTACGAGAAGTAATATTAACGAATTACCCAATAACGTGGATATCGCATTAAGACGATTTTATTCTCTCGAAACTAAATTGGAGAGGAATCAAGATTTAAAACAACAATATCAGTCATTTATGACCGAATACCAAGAATTAGGTCATATGTCTAAAATTCCTGATAACCAAATTGAATGCGTAAATCCAGTTTACTATTTACCCCATCATCCAGTTTTTAAAAAGTCCAGCTCCACTACCAAATTAAGAGTTGTTTTTGATGGTAGTTGCAAGACGTCATCAAACTACAGCTTAAATGATAACTTAAAGGTCGGTCCTGTTCTTCAGGACGATATATTTTCAATCTTATTGCGATTCAGAAGAAATCAGTACGTAATAAGCGCAGATATCGCTAAAATGTATCGACAGGTTTGGATAGAGCCAAGTCAAAGGAATCTACAACGAATTTTATGGCGCGAAGATCCAAGTAAACCATTAAGTCATTTTTGGTTAAATACTGTTACCTATGGCACTTCTTCTGCCAGTTTTTTATCCATACGCTGCCTTCAGCAAATAGCTCTAGAAAATAAAAATAAATATCCTGATACCTGTCATATAATCATGAACGATTTCTATGTCGATGATTTGCTAACTAGTATAGAAGGCATTGATAAAGTTAGAGAAACTATAAAGGACATATCACACATTTTGGGAAGTTATGGGCTTCAGCTTCGAAAGTGGGCTTCCAATCATACGGACTCATTAAAAGGATTGGATACTGGTAGTGAAGTAATTGAACATCATTTCAATAAAGAGGACACGTTCAAAACATTAGGAATTTTGTGGGATAGTCAAAATGATTCATTTAAATATTCCGTTGATTTTCAGCATAATAAACAACCCACTAAAAGAAATGTTCTGTCATTAATCAGTCAAATCTTTGATCCTTTGGGACTTATAGGTCCAGTAACGATAATTGCTAAACTTATTATGCAAAAATTGTGGTTAGAAAAAATTGGTTGGGATGATAGAATTTCAAAAAATTTAATTTCTTCGTGGAATGATTTCTGTGATAAGCTTAAGTCATTGGAAGAATTAGCAGTAGTTCGCATCACACCCGCTAGACCATTTTTGTACTCGGGAGTCGATTATGCAGGACCGTTTTTCATCAAATCATCGCCTTTACGAAACGCAAAGCATTTGAAATGTTATATTTGTGTATTTGTTTGTATGTCAACAAAGGCTTGCCACTTAGAATTAGTATCAGAACTAACCACCAATGCGTTTTTGAATTGCTTGAAAAGGTTTATTTCTAGACGGGGAAAATGTAGAAAATTATATTCAGATAACGGTACAAATTTTGTTGGTGCATGCAGGGAATTGAAAAATATCGTTGACAATTTAAAGGAAAACAATGATGATATAGTAAATTACTTAGCTCAAGATGAAATTGAATGGTGTTTTATACCATCCAGATCACCGCATTTCGGCGGTCTTTGGGAAGCATGCGTAAAATCGTTAAAATATCATCTCAAAAGAGTCATTAATGACACAGCTCTCACCTTTGAGGAGTTGAATACATTGATAGTGCAGATAGAAGCTTGTCTTAACTCTCGTCCCCTATGCCCTTTATCCAATGATCCTAACGACCTAACCCCTTTAACTCCATCCCACTTCCTCATTGGTGAGCCATTAATTGCCTTACCTCAACGTAACTACGAAGATGTACAAATCAATCGCCTTGATAGATATCAACATCTGACTAAGATGCTACAACATTTTTGGAGAAGGTGGTCTAAGGAGTACCTACCCAGTTTGAACCCAAGAAATAAATGGCAACAATTGAAGGCACAAGACATAGAGCCTGGGGCGTTAGTACTAATCAAAGAAGATAATTTACCTCCATTAAAATGGTCACTGGGAAGAGTGATAGATACCCATCCAGGGCCGGACAACAGGGTTCGAGTTGTTAGCCTACGTGTTGGTAATAGCGTTACACGACGCGCGACGAACAGAATAGCAATACTGCCAATTAATTAATGAACCTTATTATCTTTCTTGAAAGCCAGGTCTTTCAAGCCCGGCGGTATGTTACGGCAAATTCCGTAGAAATATTAATATTATTATTTATGATCATAATCTTAAGTAAATGTCGTATACCTGATGCTTTGGGTAGTACGGATTTGGATTTACCCGTAATACCCCAAATGACTAGTAATAAAAATAAGTAGCACTAAAATGTATATAACAAAATATCCTAAAGTAATTAAGATACCAAGAATTAGTCTGGTCACGTCTGCTGTACAGAGTGGGGTTAGTATCCCCCTCAATGACATGACCAGGGTGATTCCTATATAAAGAAAAAATATTATCTCAAAATTGTCTATCTTCCAACGTTTTTATATCAGTCTTGTATATATATTTGTAAAGCTCCGGCAGAGAGCATTGATTTAAATAAAATTATAAGGAACACACAGTTCTTTCATTAAGACAAAAGTCAATACACTTAAACAAAGTGAGAAATATACAGTCCACTATTTATATCGAACATCTTGGTCCATCAAGACTGAGATTATACTTAACATTTAATTATGTTTCACCAAGAGTTAAGCGAGAATTCAATCTCAGTCATGAATAATGAATTGATCAGTCAGTGATCTTCAGTCAAGTATTTATTATCACCTCTCATTCAAATTTTATGATATTTATGGTCTTTAGTAAATTCAATATATAAATATTGACAGGATAGTTTTTTCGATATAGAAGAATTCTTACCTTGTACCTTTTCAATGCAATCCAAGCTTCTTTTGTATCGAAGTTCGTACCTAATATTAATTTTCCTCCACAAAAAAACGCAGCAAGAGAGGTTTGAACACCTGATATCCAATGAAGAGGAGAATAACTCATAAATTCAAAAGTGTCGATATCTTTCGATTCTCCAGTGTAATTGCTGAGTTTAATATTACCCTTACAACAGTAAAAGTGCAAAGTGAATGTTTGTACCAACAATGCGTAATGGTTGATGCGAATGCCCTTTGGTTTGCCTGTAGTTCCACTGCTAAGAATAATCGCGGCATCTTCTTTCAAGTTTTCAAGGTAGATAGGTTGAAATGTTTCTAGACCTTCGGTAATTTCCATCAGTTGGCTTAAGTTAACGAAGTGTTTGCTCTTTCCCAAAACTATTATTTCGCCTTTGAAACAACACTTGGTTAAGCATGATAAAATTTTTTCTACGAACTTTTCGGATACGAATATTATTTTCATTTGAAGGTAATCAAAAAGATACATCAGATCTTCCTCCGGCAAAGAGGGTTCAATGCAAACATACTTCGATCCAATGAATTGGGTAGCAATGAATGGTACCAAAGTATTCGATGTGGTCTCACTTAACACGCAGATGATATCTTCCTTCCACATTGTTTTTGACGAGACAAATAAATAGCTGTCTTCACGCCTTTCTCGAGTAATTCATCGTAAGTTACTGTTTCTTCAGTACTTATGATATTCTGCAACATGAATAATTATGAACATATAAAAACACTTGATTTTTGTCTAAGAAGGTATCGAAAATTTGCCATCTTTTCAAGTTAACGAGTCAGACGTAAAATGGAATTAAACCCAGAAATTTTACTCCAATAGGTTTAAATTTTTTTAGTCTAGCTGATATAATTTCTGTTTTCAGCAATGAAGCACCATATCAGTCGAAATTTTCTTGTTCGTTTGGAAAATTTGCACGAGAATCTCGAATCATAACTATGATTCGAGAACAAATTAAACAATAGCAGCTACACTAAAAGACTAGATAATGTCCTTTAGCTGATGGATGAAATTCATATGTATAATAGTTTGTAAAAAAAATAGTTTCTTCTTAGATACTGCATCTTTGGATAGAAGAACAGAAAGCAATCAGTCACTTGATACGGACAAATCAACGCAGAATGTTTCAACATTTTGTCTAAGAAGGTATCGAAAATTCTTCATCTTTACATTAGATAATTGCAAAAATTGTGTATTTTAAGAAATTATTGTGTGAATATGTATTCGCCAAATAAATTACTGAAAATAGTTCTAACTTAAAGGGACGATGTTAATTTTTCAGATGATCACAAAACTATAACAATTTCTTCAAAAAATTCCTCATAAACAAAAATTTGGTAGGAGAGTAATACTGTTTAATTCATTTTTCATCAATTTTATACAAATTGTTCGAAAATAATTGAAAACACTTGGCTGAATTTCAGAAAATGTGTTCAATATACCCACAAGACATATTGTGTTTCGTGCTTTTACTCAATATGAAACTTTGATAAAACTAGTTTTCAAAAGTAATAAATATCTATGAACACAAAAGTATAGTTGCGCTATTGTATGAAGCATTTTGTGTAAAAGAGTTTTAAATGTTGTTCTCGTGGTATTTTCTATATTCCTATTCTTGAATGAAGGCATTTGAAAATAGAAGGGAATAGAGAATGAGGAAAATTGAGGTGAAATATAGGCAATCCGTTATTAGTAGAAGTATCCGTACAAGTAAAACGCTTAAAACCAATAAACATGAGGATATAATTATAAAGATTAATGAACAAGAAATTAGAAGAGTAGAAACAGTTTTTAAGTTCAAACCTGAAAATCAAATTAATTGTGGCCGAATTTCAATCAAAAGTAGGTATTTTATAAGTGCATAACGTGTTTCATGACTGCTTGTACACAAACTGAATAGTATAATCCAAGCAACTGACTTAATTTGAACAGCAAGTTCATAGAACTACAATTATACTTTTCTTATTTTTCCCAGGTACATAAAACTATGTTTTTTTTCTCCTAAATATTGGTCAGTCTAAAAAGTTAAGAGCTGATAAGTTGTGTGAAAATTTGCTTGTCAGTGTTTCTTACGAAATGTTCTGCAGCATCAATATCTTGTAACAAAAAACTTGTTTAATAGTGTTGACGTTTACTCGATATAAATCCATTATAAATGAATATAAACTTAAATTCAAACACTTGAACTTATGATTTACACTTTATTGACTACATAGCATGACGCGTTTCGTCGTTACAAACTACTTCTTCAGATGCTAACAGAATAATAGTAATAATGCTTACAGATTATTCTGTAAGCATCTGAAGAAGTCGTTTGTAACGACGAAACGCGTCATGCTATGTAGTCAATAAAGTGTGAATCATAAGTTCAAGTGTTTGAATTTAAGTTTATATTCAAAAAACATGTTGATGTTTCAATGTTGTTGGTACTTACCAGAACAATTTTTCCTTTATTTTCAGTGAGAGCTCTGAAAATCTCATAGCCGACACCCCCTTTCTCTGGCTCATATAAGAGTTCAGGACCACATAAAATATTTTCATCTGAGGAATTAGTATATACGAATAGTTATTATCATAATCAGTATATAAAACGTTTTCGATATAAAATATCTTATATTATGAAAACATTATGTCTGCGAAAATAGTTTAAAGAAATATTGTTGATTATTTCTTGTTCAATTGTCATTTTATTGTTTATGAAATATTAAATTTGAATTTGAAAAAACTAAAATATACAATGAGAGAAACTGATTGAATAAACTGTAGAAATCGTAATTTTGTATCATCTAAATGAAAAATTTTATGAAGTCATATTGTTGACATATAGAAATGAGGCTTACCTTTATTAATGTTCATTTTATTTCATATATAATGTTTTAAATATCCAAATATGGAATTCACTTATTTATCGGGGAATAGTAAAAATATTGAGTACAACAAAATCAAATTATTTTCAGAAAACAATACGAAAACAAATGGTTCAATTCTATAGCCAACGATATACTCCCAATGTGAAACTGATTTAAAAACAATTAAAATTTCAGATATTCGTAGAGTTTACTCAAGATTTTATTATTCAAATATGTTTATCATTTCAAATACATTATAAATAGCGAAATAATATACTTACTTAAGATAAATTCATTCCACAATAATTATATTTTCAATTTGATATATTTTCAGATAACCGAAGAAGCACTGAAGCAGATGGAAAAATATCATCTAGGTACTTATATCAGGGGTTCCCACACAGAAGGCCGAGCCCAACTTGAGGGGTAAGTAGCAGCTTAGGTATTTATTAAAATCTATAATATCACACGCGGCGCGATTGATCTACTCTTTATACTGATCAATATTAAATAAATTCATCAATTGGTTAATAATATGCAAACACATTTTTCTCAGTTTTTTAGTATGTTGTAATTCAGTTATTCGATTTATATGTCCCCTTTCGATTAATAAAGTTCATCAAAGTTTTCATTGTTTGTTTTATTTCTATTTTAGTTGAGTTGGATCAATGGGACGTAGTATTTGAGCGTAAGTTCGAAGGGGCGCACAGAATAATAGGTTAAGAACCCCTTGTCTATTATATAATAATAATAATAATAATGAAAATAATGATAATAATAATAATAATGATAATAATAATAATAATAATAATAATAATAATAATAATAATGGGGTTTTATTGAAATATACATTCATATCATAGCAAAAATGTAACAAGAATAAGACAAATTCATTAACTCCCAAAGCATTATGAAATGACGTGAAAAAAATCTCAGGGCGGAGTTCAGATGTTATGAAACGATACCTCTGTTCTGCCACTCAAACCCTGATAAAAAAAATTCAAAAACAATTGGTATATCCAAAAAAATCAAAACACTTAAAAATTTAATGCATAACCATATTAAATATAAACAGTTCAGTTATAAAAACCAAATCCAACCATTCATAAGCAGATTACAGATTGCTGTACAGTCGCTTAGCATGCAGGAGAATGGTGTTCATTTTCAAAAGAATAACAAATTTCTAATTGGGGTACAGTTGTCCCAGTAAGTAAGAGAATGTTATTGATTTTAAAAAGTATAACGAATTACAAATTGAGGCACAGTTTTCTTATTATGTGAGATAATGCTATCGATATTCAAAAGTGTAACAAATTACGAATGGAGATACAGTTGTTTTAGTAGATATGTAAGATAATGTTATTGATTTTCAAAAATATACTCCCAAATTTTTCGTTCAAATACAGACGTAGTCAAAGCTTGAAAGGATGACGAAATACAGTGATTATAATATCTGTAGATAGAATATGAAAAAGATCTCTCAAAGATGGTCAACCGATGTGGGAGAGGTGATATGAGTCCCCTGTTTCTTGTATTCAAAGTAGGCACATCAGTCCTGAATCTAATTTTCCTATTGAGATATGGTGGCTGCCTAGTTTTCACTACATTGTGATATAAAACCAAAGCAGCCAATTTGAATCTATTGTGTATATTCAGCCACCCCGCATCTTTCTATTTGTGACTTATTCTATCAAGTTTTCTCAACCCATAAATAAAAATATCTTTATCACATTTATAATTTCGATGAAAGCCTACTGGGGGGATCAGTATTTGAAAAGTTCTTTCTGGGCAAATTAAATTTGTTTGATAATATAATATAAAATTGATATATGATTTACACTTTATTGACTACATAGCATGACGCGTTTCGTCGTTACAAACGACTTCTTCAGATGCTAACAGAATAATAACAACAAAAATAACACCTTAAAATCTGTTTTTGAACAGAAGATTTTTGGGTATTATAGTGACTGAAGATTTAATTTATGAATATAATTAAATTATAGACTTCGTTTGCACGCGGAGTAAGGACAATTAATACAAAATCCAAATAATTTTAAAAAAATAGTTTATGTAGGTACAAGCCATCTATAAGTTGAAAACTGAATTATTATTTTCAATACGAAACAAAGACAATAATTACTTTATTTGTACATTACCCCAAATATTGTCAGTATCAAAATTCTGTTTCAGTGTTGTGTGATACAGCGGTCCGTTTTATGTTTTTAATAGTATCTAACGGTTGTAGTTGAAATTCATGGAGGAAATGTTTTCCCTACAGACATGGTTCTTTTATTTAGGCAGCATCTTAACCACGAGATATAATCTTGTTATTAATTCTACATGTTTCACCCCACATTAAGAAGTTAACGCCCTATCGCTTTTCAACTAATGGAAGATGACAATTATAGCGGTTGAAAAGAGTTTACGCTTTGCGGGGGATTATTATTTGAGCATGCGGCAGGGGTCTACATGACGACGTTTCTCGTTATGATCCAGAAATATAACATTATCATATCATATTTATTATAGCAGATGTGATAACTGATGCCACAGCTAATAAGGCTTTCAATTGCATATTTATTACAAATTTTAATGAAACACTTGATGTGATATTAACCACATTTATTATCATACATAACTATTGAAATCTTAAAGTAATGTCACTACTAATTCACAATAGACCATTGATAATTAATCGTTTCATTTCCCATTTCTTCGGCTTTCCGGTAACAGTCCTCAACAACTGATCAACAAACTTGATTCCAGCTCGAATTTTGTAACGATCAGAGGGAACGTTTTCGTTAACATACGTAATGAGTTCTTTCGCGCTTATTTTGTTTTTATATTCATCCTTCAGAACTACAATACCCATTGGATGCTCATTGTCTTGAGGATGAGGATATCCAATGACCAATGATTCGTGAACAGCGGGATGTTCAGACAATATGTGTTCAATTATCTGAAATAAAATAGCATTCATAATATTTGAAAAACTTTTTATCTAATTTACTGGTTGAGCTAATCAAAACCAAACACTTTCAAAATATTACAATTGTTGTGACACGTGAGATCAATCGTTTTTTGCCATACAGAAAGAGCTAAAAGATTATATGTATATAGCAAAATGAAAAATTGATAGTTTTACGTATCAGGCTTATTTATCTTATGACTCACCGACGGCTTTATGTTGTGAATCTTGTAGAGTAGAAGATCTTTAATTCTGTCTACAATGAAAATGCAATGATTTTCATCAAAGTAAGCAAGATCCCCAGTTTTCAACCAACCATCCGAGTCGAAAACTGAACTTGAGTCCATCTTATAATATCCATTCATAAAGAACTTATTTTTCGTTCTCAACTCGCCCTGAATTCCAACTCCGCAAACTGTTTCATTTTCTGGATCAACGATCTAAATCAATGAAGTGTGAGTGATAATTAGTGAAAGATTGATAAGTAAACCGAAAACGGCATTAGACTTTACAGCTACTGAGACTCTACATCATCAAATTGTAATCGATATTGAAGTTAAATTGAAAAAAATATGGAATTGACAGTTCTATCCAGTATTAGGGAACAGATATTATATTTTTTGGGGCACATTTCTTCACTTAATTTCAAATATAAAATACTAGAAAGTTTGTCATCATAGCGACGTTTGTCATAGGAATATGAGGTAGTTACCCAATCAATTATATATTATAACCATTTTGACAGATGAACTATGTAGTACAATGTACTTCATACTACATCTATAATGTATTCAATCTTCAATACTTGTTAAAAGTGTTAATATTCGATTGTAGAAAACCAGTGAACAGTACAAAAAGAATACAGTCGTCAATTATTACCCTGTTGAATTTCACCTCAAGATTCATATTAATATGAAAGCAAACTTTGCACCAAGGTGTCGAAACAGGCCACTTCATTTCATGGATATTTCTGATTGTTAAAAAATTGATGTATTGAGTGAATCATTATATTTATATTGCGCATTATTCTCGAAGGATAGACATCGAATATGCAACACAAGATACATCTTTTCAATTAATTATGTGTTAATATGGAAGAATCAAACTTTTCTTCAGTTTCAAAACACCTAATATATTTTCTTGAAGGATTAGCATGCATTATGTATTACCAAAAAAATATTTTTCTCATTCATATTTCAATTAAATTTAATGAAATGTACCCACATAGTACTTTATTATGTATATGTAAGCATATCAAGGATATCAATTGTATCAATAATTCAACCTGAACATTCGTCTATCAAAATTGCCACTACGAAAAAGGAAAGGATGATAATCGAATTCACTTTTCTATAAATCAAGATTTCTGGATAAGAAAACACCTAGAGATATTCACATTTATATCTAATTATGAACTGCAAATAGCTATACAAGTATCAGTAGTGTCATAGCAAAAGGTAGCAAAAATCATAATATGTTATGTCGAAATATGTACACTACTGTAGTGTACATATTTCGACATAACGTATTATGATTTTTTAGGAGTTAAGTTTTTAAGGATGGCAGCACTGGTTGGTAGTGGCATCCAAACGTCATCTGTCAAAGTGAAAAGTTTTCAGTATACTCTGCCATTTCATTACAAAAAAGACTTACAAACGAGCAACAATTGCAAATTGTTGAAATTTACTATCAAAATTCGTGCTCTGTGAAAAATGTGTATCGTTTGTTACACCCATATTATGGTCGTCATAATCGACCTGGTGAATCAACAATTCGTGCTGCTATCACCAAATTTCGCACTAAGTTTACTTTGTTGGACATTAAACCATTGTTTCGCATGCGTACACTGCGTATTGAAGAGAATATTGCAGCCGCAGCGTACAGTGTTATTGAGGATCGTGAAATGTCAATTCGTCGCCGTTCTCAGCAATTGGGCATGTGTTACTCAACCACATGGAAAATTTTACGTGTTGATTTGGGTTTGAAAGCCTATAAAATTCAGCTTCTGCAAGAATTGAAGACGAATGACCTACCACAACGTCTAATTTGTGGTGAATGGGCCTTAGAACAGCTTAATGAAAATCCGCTGTTTTATCGAAGAATTGTGTTCAGCAATGAGGCTCATTATTGGCTCAACAGATATGTAAATAAACGAATCTGTCGCATCTGAAGTGAAAAACAGCCACATGCTATAGAAGAAAATTACCAATGCATCCGAAAAAACGTCAGTTTGGTGTGGTTTTGTGGGCTGGTGGCAACATCGGTCCGCTATTCTTCAAAGACGACCGTGGAAGAAACGTTACCGTCAACGGCGAATGATATCGAGCCACGAAACGCAGTTTTTTTTGTCCCAGTTGGCTGAATTGAACTTGGTTGTCATGTGGTTTCATCAAGACGGTGCCACATGCCACACAACTCGTGAAGCAATGGACATGTTGAAGGATGAATTTGGTGAGCAGCTTAACTCTCGAAATCGACCTGTGAATTGGCCGCCAAGATCATGCGATTTGACTCCTCTTCTTGTGGGGTTTTGTCGTTAGTGTATGTGGACAAGCCGAACACAATTGAAGCGTTACCATTTGATACAGAACCCCGGACAACATTTACATAAAGTTATCTATAAAATGATAATAACAATTTCAATAAAAATTTTATGAGATGCAAATTGAGTGTTCTATTCGATTCAAAAAAAATCTACGCTCAAAAAATCATCCATTATATATATATATATATATATATATATATATATATATATATTATATAAATATATTATATATTATATTATCTCTTATTACTTCTCTTATCATTATATAATATCTCTCCAAACAGACACAAAACTATCATCATTTACAATAGTAGTCATCGTGGTTATAAATTTTTCAGAAATATTCTCAATTTTAAACTTACCTTAATTTGAACTCCAAGGGTAGGTTTACCACAAGAAGACGGGAATTTCTTTCTCAATTGAAGTTCCTCAGGTTTATTCATGTTAAATCCAGTTACTATGCCAGTATTTTCAGTTAAGCCATAAAATTGTGTAATTATTGCTCCTGGAAAGCATTTTCTCATATTTTGAATGTGAGCTTCTGTAACTAATCCTCCACCAGTCCAAAAACTATACAGATTTGTTAAAGGTTCCTTGTCGGATACATATGAGCAAAATTCATTTGCTTGACCAGGTGGAAGAAAGAAAATGTTAGGCTGCAATTGAGTTTATTTTAAAATTATTTAACTAGCCAGTACCTAATGGTCCAACTGATATCCATTGGAACAAAAATTGGAATAAAATTAAACATCAAGGTATGTTTAATTTACACCGATATGAACAAAGTTATGAAACACCGATGACAAGACCGATATGAAATAAGAAATATTTTCAACATTTAGTAATTTGAATTAAATTAATTAATTTCACAAGAGAGATCAGAGTGGGAAGTCTTCATTGAACTTATTAAATTTTGAATCTCATACTTGATAATCTGAGGATAGAGAAGAGTCATTTTGATATTTAAAAACTAATTATTGTATTTGAATTCAATGCCATCTATTATTGTGTATTTAAACCGTTGATGAAGATAAATTAAGTGGTTAAGATTAAGTAGTCTCACTTCAAAATAATGGTTATTAAAGATTAGAATTATCAAAGCGAAACTCTAGGTTTCAAGAGGCATAATATATACTTTTTAGTGTCGTATCTTTCAATTAAAAACATCAGGACACAGCAGAGAAAAATTATAAAACCTAGTGAAAAATATCTACAGAAATTCTGTTTAATGAGATATAAATTGATTAAAAAACATTTTGCTTACAGAATTTCACAGAAATATTTTAATTTCTTGACAATTGAAGTTACCCCAATTTCAATAAAAATTGCCTTTTCAATCGATTAATATAATTCTTGAAACTGAGACAAATCTTTTCCATTCAATTCGAGTATATTAAGTCATGGTTCACCAAGAGATCAGCGAATCATTTATCAATTTTGACAAATTTTATGATATGAATACAATGGACGAGGAATCAACTTTGTGTTAGTTCATATTTAAATGCTAGGTAATAATAAATACTTGTCTAAAAATCACTGACTGAACAATTCTTTATTCGACTAGTCTCGCCTTTTACCATTTCTTGTACTTGCCACTAATTTTCGCCGTTCTTGATTATGCCGTAAAAGGCGAAAATAGTCGAAAAAAGAATTATTAAATTAAATTAAACACTTGGCTTAATGTTTCACGATTATATTTAAAAACATGAATTTGTCAACATGTTTCGAGGGTGAGCTCATTTTCAAGACTATAAATACAGTAAGGAACGAACAACAAATTTATATGATTACAATGGATGTAAGGAAGGAGGATAATTGAAAATTTACCTGTTCATTTCCGATGTCTTCTTTTTTCTTCCAAGAACTGCATATTTCAATTGCTTTTAAAAGGTCCAAACGTTTTCCTTTATAACCTGCGTGCAAGCACATGGTTTTCTCAAAGTCTATGAAGTGGTTGGACTTAATACAATGTTCTTGGATGGTCTCCAACGGTTCCCAATGGTCCAGAACATTGTATTAACTCCAAAGACTTTGAGAAAACCAAGTGCTTGCACGCAGGTAATAAGCAAAACATTTGGACCTCTTAGAAGCAATTGAAATATGCAGTTCTTGGAAGAAAAAAAAAGACATCATAAATGAACAGGTAGATTTTCAATTATCTTCCCTCCTTACCTCCATTGTATAGATATAAATTTTGTTGTTCGTTTTTTTACTGTATTTTAGTCTTGAAAATGAGCTCACGCTCGAAACATGTTGACAAATTCATGTTGTTAAATATTATCGTGAAACATTAAGCCAATTGTTTAATTTAATTTAATATTTAATTATGTTTCACCAAGAGTTAAGCGAGAATTCAATCTCAGTCATGAATAATGAATTGATCAGTCAGTGATCTTCAGACAAGTATTTATTATCACCTCTCATTTAAATTTTATGATATTTATGGTCTATTAGTAAATTCACTATATCAATATTGACAGGATAGTATTTTCGATATGGAAAATTCTTACCTTGTACTTTTTCAATGCAATCCAAGCTTCTTTTGTATCGAAGGTCGTACCTAATGTTGATTTTCCTCCACAAAAAAACGTAGCAAGAGAGATTAAAACACCTGATATCCAATGAAGTGGAGAATAACTCATAAATTCAAAAGTATCGATACCTTTAGATTCTCCAGTGTAATTGCTGAGTTTAATATTACCCTTACCACAGTAAAACTGCAAAGTAAATGTTTGTACCAACAATGCGTAATGGTTGATGCGAATGCCCTTTGGTTTGCCTGTAGTTCCACTGCTAAGAATAATCGCGGCATCTTCTTTTAAATTTTCAAGGTAGATAGGTTCAAATGTTTCTAGACCTTCGTGAATTTCCATCAGTTGGCTTAAGTCAACGAAGTGTTTGCTCTTTCCCAAAACTATTATTTCGCCTTTGAAAGAACACTTGGTTGAGCATGATACAACTTTTTCTACAAACCTTTCGGATACGAATATTATTTTCATTTGAAGGTAATCAAAAAGATACATCAGATCTTCCTCCGGCAAAGAGGGTTCAATACAAACATACTTCGATCCAACGAATTGGGTAGCAATGAATGGTACCAAAGTATTCGATGTGGTCTCACTTGACACGCAGATGATATCTTCCCTTCCACATTGTTTTTGTCGAGACAAATAAACAGCTGTCTTCACGCCTTTCTCGAGTAAATCATCGTAAGTTACTGTTTCTTCAGTACTTATGATATTCTGAAACATGAATAATTATGAACATATAAAAACACTCGATTTTTTTCAAAGAAGGTATCGAAAATTTGCCATCTTTTCAAGTTAACGAGTCATACGTAAAATGGAATTAAACTCAGAAATTTTACTCCAATAGGTTTAAATTTTTTAGTCTAGCTGATATAATTTCTGGTTTTCAGCAATGAAGCACCATATCAGTCGAAATTTTCTTGTTGGTTTGGAAAATTTGCACGATAATGGATAGTCATAGCTATAATTCGAGAACAAATTCGCTAACAATATCAGCTACACTAAAAGTGGTAGATGGTGTCCTTTAGCTGATGGAAGAACATCAACATATTTTGAAATTGGGACCTCAATAGAAATTCCGCAAAACAAATAAATTCATATGTATAATAGTTTGTAAAAAAATTGGTTTCTTCTTAGATACTGCATCTTTGGATAGAAGAACAGAAAGCAATCAGTGACTTAGTGCCAATGGACAAATTCAAATTCAACGTAGAATGTTTCACCGTTTTGCCTGAGGAGGTATCAGAAATTCTTCATCTGTTAATTTTTCAGATGATCACATATAACGATTTCTTTGACAAAATTCTTCATAAACAAAATTTCCAGAAAATGTGTTCAATATACCCAGCAGACATATTGTGTTTCGTTCTTTTACTCAATATGAAACTTTGATAAAACTAGTTTTCAAAAGTAATAAATATCTATGAACACAAATTGTATAGTTACGCTATTGAATGAAGCATTTTGTGTAAAAGAGTTTTAAATGTTGTTCTCGTGGTATTTTCTATATTCCTATTCTTGAATGAAGGCATTAAAAAATAAGGAATAGAGAATAGGGAAAATGGTGGTGAAATATAGGCAATCCGTTTTTAGTAGAATTATCCGTACGAGTAAAACGCCTAAAACCAATAAACATGAGGATATAACTATAAATATTAATGAACAAAAAATTAGGATAGTAGAAACAGTAAAATTTTAGGCATTATGTTAGACGAAAAATTGAGTTTCAATGATTATGTTGATTTCATAACATCTAAAATCTCTGAAAAAATTTTTGAAAAGAATAGGAAAAAATCTGTCGACATATGTGAAGTTGTTATTGTTCAAATTAATAATAATGCCATATTTTGAATATTGATCCACATTGTTATTTGATTTGACAAAAAAAATCCAACAATGACAAAATTTACAGTATAGAGCCATACGAACAACTTTAAAGTATAATCCTGTCAAAATTATGCTGAAGTCTTGGTACTAATGTCTGTAAAACAAAGAATACTCTTTGCTTCATATATATTCATATTCAAAAATAAAAATCAGTTGATCTCATGTAACGTAATAAAAAATGTAACAAATGTTTATGTTACATTTATGTAATATATCTTCAATGATGTGCATAATAAGAAATACTGATAGTTTTTATATCCAAACATGTAAGCTCTCTAAATCGTATTGTTAGAATCGTAAGGTCGTATGGAAGATCAGTTTCAACTGAATACGATCTTATTTATTGTGAATAGAATAATTTTTGTTTTTTGTTTGATTATTTGTTAGAAAGATTGTAGTTCTTTTTTCACAATAAAATATATATTATTATTATTATTATTATTATATACTATAACGGATTTAAGGCTTTCAATAATTTACCAAGTTTATTGGAAACTAGTACTAGTATTGAGATATTTAAGCGTCATCCGAGAAAGTATATTTTGAATAATGAGATAGATATGTAATTAAAAATTCAAAATAGATAGATGTTTTGTATAGCTTCAGCTGAATAAATATT
Source organism: Henosepilachna vigintioctopunctata (assembly GCA_030704895.1). Taxonomy (NCBI): domain Eukaryota; kingdom Metazoa; phylum Arthropoda; class Insecta; order Coleoptera; family Coccinellidae; genus Henosepilachna; species Henosepilachna vigintioctopunctata. The sequence goes on along the minus strand of JARQZJ010000044.1, from coordinate 860,670 downwards.
TATATTATTATGTTTATGATGATTATTCAAATCTACCTTTCTTCTACAGTCCAAGATTGGAGGATTATCATAATGTTCGTTTCAAGAAAATTAGGATTCTTCATCAAATTAGTCCCAGATAAAAAAATAACATATTTTTTGTGAAACAACATGAGCTTCAAGCTTAGAAATATGTATGAAAATCTATATTGAAACGTCAAATTGCATCATAGTTTCTCGGAAATTGACCACACTTACATATACCCACATTAACACGTTAAGTGAAAATATTGTACTCCTTCAAGAAAATTGTGCGAAGGGCTGTACTTGATATAACAAAAGAAAGTATATAACTATTTTTTATATGGAATGCATAAAAATACTTCAAAATTTATCAAAATAAGCATTGCAAACACTACTACTTGAATGGCAATCATCATACACACATATACAAATTATTTGGTCTAACTATAGTTCAATTTTTGTCTATAGGCTTCAATGAATACTCTTAGAAAAAAAATCAAAAAAAACAAATGAATCTTTAAAATTGAATAGTTATTTATAATTTATGAAATACAACATGATCGAAAGCATAAAGGCAATCATGAGGGAAGGATGATAAAAAGGTATATTCTTGAATAAAAGAACTCTTATTAAGTTCAAAGCTGAATATCAAATGAATTGTGGTCGAATTTCAATCAAAAGTAGGTAGGTTATAAGTGCATAACGAGTTTCATGACGGCTTGAGCATAGTATGTAAACAAACTGAATGGAATAATCCAAGCAACTGACTTAATTTGAACAGCAAATAACGGGTGTTTTTTTTTAGAGGTATAGAACTTTAAATGGCAATAAAACAACGATGGATCATTCGATTGACAAGAATTTTTCTTTAATCGAAAGATAATCTTGTGGCATTCCATTTTAAATATGATTTTTGGTATATGACCGCCACGGCTGGCTCGGATGTAGTCCAATGTGGACGTCGAATTTTCGATGACATTCATAAGCGAATTTTGTTTAGCGATGAAGCGCACTTCTGGTTGAATGGCTACGTCAACAAACAAAACTGCCGCATTTGGAGTGAAGATAATCCTCAAGTGTATGTCAAAACACCGTTACATCCAGAAAAACTGACTGTTTGGTGTGCTTTATGGGCTGGTGGAATCACTGGTCCGTACTTCTTCAAAAACGATGATAGCCAGAACGTTACAGTCAATGGTGATCGGTATAGAGCCATGAATACTAACTTTTTCATTCCTGAATTGAACAACCATGATGTCCAGGAGATGTGGTTTCAACAAGACGGCGCAACATGTCACACAGCTCGTGCCACAATCGATTTATTGAAAGACACGTTTGGTGACCGCCTAATTTCACGTTTTGGACCTGTGAATTGGCCTCCAAGATCTTGTGATTTAACACCGCTAGACTGCTTTCTGTGGGGCTATGTAAAGTCATTGGTCTATTTGGATAAGCCACAAACGCTTGATCATTTGGAAAACAATATTCGCCGTGTTATTGCCGATATACGGCCACAAATGTTGGAAAAAGTCATCAAAAATTGGATGTCCAGATTGGACTTCATCCGAACCAGCCTTGGCGGTCATATGCCAGAAATCATATTCAAAATGTCATGCCACAAGATTATCTTTCGAATAAAAAAAAATTCTTGTCAATCGAATGATCCATCGTTGTTTTATTGCAATTTAAAGTTCTATAACCCTAAAAAAAATTCCCCCTTTACATAGAACTACAATTATTCATTTCTTATTTTTCCCAGGTACATAAAACTATGTGCTTTTTCTCCTAAATATTGGACAGTCTAAAAAGTTAAGAGCTGATAAGTTGTGTGAAAATTTGCTCGTTACTGTTTCATACGAAATGTTCTGCAGCATCAATATCTTGTAACAAAAACATGTTGATGTTTCAATGTTGTTGGTACTTACCAGAACAATTTTTCCTTTATTTTCAGTGAGAGCTCTGAAAATCTCATAGCCGACACCCCCTTTCTCTGGCTCATATAAGAGTTCAGGACCACATAAAATATTTTCATCTGAGGAATTAGTATATACAAAGAGTTATTATCATAATCAGTATATGAAAAGTTTTCAATATAAAATATCTTATATTATAAAAACATTATGTCTGCGAAAATAGTTTGAATAAAATATTGTTGATTTGTCATTTTATTGTTGATGAAATATTAAATTTTAATTTGAAAAAACTAAAATATACAATAACAGAAACTGATTGAATAAACTGTAGAAATCGTAATTTTGTATCATCTAAATGAAAAATGCTATGAAGTCATATTGTTGACATATAAAAATGAATCTTACCTTTGCTAATGTTCATTTTATTTTATATATAATGATTTAAATATCCAAATATGGAATTCACTTATTTATCGGGGAATAGTAAAAATATTGGGGACAATAAAATCAAATTATTTTCAGAAAACAATACGAAAACAAATGGTTCAATTCTATAGCCAACGATATACTCCCAATGTGAAACTGATTTAAAAACAATTAAAATTTCAGATATTCGTAGAGTTTACTCAAGATTTTATTATTCAAATATGTTTATCATTTCAAATACATTATAAATAGCGAAATAATATACTTACTTAAGATAAATTCATTCCACAATAATTATATTTTGAATTTGATATATTTTCAGATAACCGAAAAAGCACTGAAGCAGATGGAAAAATATCATCTACTTATATCAGGGGTTCCCACACAGAAGGCCGAGCCGAACTTGAGGGGTGAAATAGCAGCTTAGGTATTTATTAAAATCTATAATATGACACGCGGCGCGATTGATCTACTCTTTATACTGATCAATATTAAACCAATTCATCAATTGGTTAATAACGTGCAGACACATTTTTCTCACTTTTTTAGTATGTTGTAATTCAGGTATTCGACTTATATGTCCCCTTTCGATTAATAAAGTTCATCAATGTTTTCATTGTTTGTTTTATTTCTATTTTAGTTGAGTTGGATCAATGGGACGTAGTATTTGAGCGTAAATTCGAGGGGGCGCACAGAATAATAGGTTAAGAACCCCTCGTCTATTATATAATATTAATAATAATTATAATGATAATGATAATAATAATAATAATGATAATAATAATAAAAAATAATAATAATAATGATAATAATAATAATAATGGGTTTTTATTGAAATATACATTCATATCATAGCAAAAATGTAACAAAAATAAGACAAATTCATTAACTCCCAAAGCATTATGAAATGACGTGAAAAAATCTCAGGGCGGAGTTCAGATGTTATGAAACGATACCTCTGTTCTGCCACTCAAACCCTGATAAAAAAAATTTCAAAAACAATTGGTATATCCAAAAAAATCAAAACACTTAAAAATTAAATGCATAACCACATTAAACATAAACAGTTCAGTTATAAAAACCAAATCCAACCATTCATAAGCAGATTACAAATTGCTGTACAGTCGCTTAGCATGCAGGAGAATGGTGTTCATTTTCAAAAGAATAACAAAATTCAAATTGAGGTACAGTTGTCCCAGTAAATAAGAGAATGTTATTGATATTCAAAAGTATAACGAATTACAAATTGAGGCACAGTTTTCTTATTATGTGAGATAATGCTATCGATATTCAAAAGTGTAATAAATTACGAATGGAGATACAGTTGTCTTAGTAGGTATGTAAGATAATGTTATTGATTTTCAAAAATATACTCCCAAATTTTCCGTTCAAATACAGACGTAGTCAAAGCTTGAAATGATGACGAAATACAGTGATTATAATATCTGTAGATAGAATATGGAAGAGATCTCTCAAAGATGCCCAACCGATGTGGGAGAGCACCCTTGTCCCTTATTTCCTGTATTTGTTTCCTTAGTCCCTTGTTTCTTGTATTCTAATTATGCACATCAGTCCTGAATCTAATTTTCCTATTGAGATATGGTGGCTGCCTAGTGTTCACTATATTGTGATATAAAACCAAATCAGCCAATTTGAATCTATTGTGTATATTCAGCCACCCCGTCCTTTAATTTGTGACTTATTCTATCAAGTTTTCTCAGCCCATAAATAAAAATATATTTGTAACACTCATAACTTCGATGAAAGCATACTGAGGATCAGTATTAGAAAACAAAAAATTTTAATACACATTGACAAGACTACAAAAATTCTTTCTGAGAATATTCAATTTGTTTGATAATAAGTGAATAAGCACGATATTAATTTCTGTGTTTGACACGCTTTCATTACTCAGTGACTAGCAACTTATATACTTATAGCATTAACATAATTAAAAGTCGTAACTTTTTTCTTATCATGAGACGAATTAAATGTTTCCGAAACTACTACACATAGCTAAAAATGACCCAAGAATTCGATATTTACTTAACGAGATAGAGCGAAAACAAATAATGGAGACTTTCTAAAGGTTATTTACTTAATGATGTTACTTTAGAATCTGTTTTTCAACAGAAGGTTTTTGGGTATTATAGTGATTGAAGATTTAATTTATGAATATAATTAAATTATATACTTCGTATACATGCGGAGTAAGGACAATTAATACAAAAAATATTCCAAATAATTTAAAAAATATAGTTTATGTAGGTACAAGCCATAAATAAGTTGAATACTGAATTAAGGAAGGATAATAGAAAGGTTTAGTATTTAACAAAATAAACCTTATAAAATTCAAGCTTGTAAACTAAATGAACTATGATAGAATGTTGACCACTGGGAGACCACTAGTATACTCATATATTTCTATTGTATAATCCATATTTATGGATCTGACTGAGAATGGACCTTCTATCTATATCTAAGTTTCTAATTATATTAACATTCAACACGTGTTTCTCTGACGGTTTTGCCAAATTATATAAACAAACATAACAGAAAAATGTGAGCAACTAACATATTTCAAACAACAGGTAAAAAGAACTAGAATTGTTTCTCTTATTTTTATCAGGAACATCAAACTATCTGATTAAATAAAAGTAATATAAGAGCAGACAAGTTAACGGAAAGTTTGGCTGTATTTATTTATTCTGAATGTTGTACCTTGAAAAACGTGAAATTCTATGATAGACTGATAAACAAAAAAATTACAAATCCATAAATCATAAAGATTGCAAGAAATATAGGATTTAAAGGGGGGAAAAAAATTCGGATTCGAGTTTTTTTATTTTCTTTGCATTTTCTGAGAACATTTACCATAGGAATGTATATATTCTTTCAGATTATCAGAAAGAAGAGATTTCAACGAACAAAAAACTACCCGACTTTTTTCAAAAAACTGATATTTTGACGCGAGAATTTTCGATTTAAAATAAGGGTGATTTTTCGATATTAAGTAAAAATGAGGTGAATAAATGAATATTTCAAATAAAAAACTACAGTACCTTAAGGTCATAGAAAGGTAAGTTTTCACGAAATTTCATGAAAAAAAATTTTTTTTTTTGCATAAGAAAAATAAAAAACCAAAAACTTGATTATTTGAATTTTTCACATGAATTTTGAGGTTATGTGAAAAAAATGTGATTACAAAAGTTGTAGGTCTCTTTAGTACCTACAACCTTGTCATTTTATTTTTTTCCATATGACTTGTACTTTTGCCGGAAATCGAGGTACACCTCGATTTTTACTCATAAAAACTCACCCCCTTCCACTTCCCGACCTCAGATCGCAGTAAGTTATTTTTCCTTCAATTTTTGTTATATTCTCGTTTATGATTTTTCTTTTTTGTTATGAAAACAATTAAATGTTCTCAAGTCTAGTCCAGCTAGTTAAAAGTGACCCAGTAATTTGGTATGTTCAATACTTATCAATTTTACCTCAAAAACTGTTTTTCTACAAAAGGTGTTAGGTATTTTACAGGCTGAAATCATAGTCTGGAATGTATGGGTTCGAATCCCAGGTTCGACTGGCCTGCTATATTTTTTATCAGATTTCTTATAGCGAAAATAGGTCACTCATTGCAAATCTACAAATCTATAAGACGAATGCTGGGCCAGTATTACCTCTGAAAAATTCCGAAGATTAAATGAAGATACATTAAATTCATCTTTATTTCAATATTAAAATTACGATAGACACGATTTCATTTATAATTTACCATCTACAATTAATTTTTTCATTTCAAATTTCTTCGGCTTTCCTGTAACAGTTTTCATCAGCTTATCCACAAACTTGATTCCGCCTCGTATTTTGTATCGGTCAGAAGGAACCTTTCCGTTAACATACGTAATGAGTTCATCTGCACTAATTTTGTTCTTATATTCATCCTTCAGAACTACAATACCAATTGGATGTTCATTGTCATTGGGATGAGGAATTCCGATGACCAACGATTCGTGAACAGCTGGATGTTCAGACAATATTTTCTCAATCACCTGATAATAATAATAGCAATAATAATACATTTATTGCCAACAGATATGCATCAAATTACAGAGAAAAAATAACAAATTGTACACAAATAATAATAAATAAGAAAAAGTGATCGAAAAAAAAGAGTATAAGCGAATATATGCAACGAAAAAATTAATTTAATATAGCTGATATGGAATAAGTAAGAAATCAGAAAATATATAGTATGTGTTAGCGATCAAAAATTCAGAAATGTGTATATTTAGAGCTCTAGTGATTCAAAATTTTCACTAAATTCAATTTCAGTGTAATAATAGAATAAGTAAATTAATTATTCGCTTTTGTGATGATTATCATAATAAACTTTCATGGAAAAACAATTATATCTACATTAGAGGATAAAACAGGCAGTTAATTTCCTTTCAATGAGACATTTTTCCATTTCTTTCAGCTTTTTCCTGATGAAAAGAGTTTCTACTATTATTATGAACAGTCCACTAATCATATAACTAATATCATTACCAACTTGTTATTTTTATGTGTTATAAGAAATAACATAAAAATTGTAGACAAATGAAAACAACGATGATAAAATTCATTTTCAATGCTCAAGAATATGATGTTCTGAGTAATGTTCTGGAAATAAAATTTTTTAATTAGATTAAATAATAATTAATTTTTTAACGAATTCTTAGGGCATTTCATCTAACTTTTTTTTTAATATGTGTTATTTAATTTATTTTAATATTATCGATTAATCATACCTAAATTCATTCTGAAAATATAAAGTTTTCGGGTGATTAAAGCTGAAGTCATTATCCTTCGTTAACTCTGAAGTAGATTATGTGAAAGAGAGGTTTGGATACTTGCGCTCTGTGAAACAGTTGTCCTGGGTTCGAATCCCAGACTGAGTACGGAATTCTGTATTTGTATATGAGTCAAAGTAGTTACATTTAAAATATATAAGTAACGTGCAAGATTGCAGAACCATTCATTTTTCAGAAACGAGGATAAAAAGTCTAATGACGAATCAAAAAAAAATTCGAAATTAAATGATTTATTTTTCCTAAAAACTTACCGCTGGCCGTATGTTGTATATTTTGTAGAGGAGTAAATCCTTTATTCTGTCTAGAATATAGATACAACCATTTTCATCGAAGTAAGCGAGGTCCCCAGTCCTAAACCAACCATCTGAGTCGAAGACTGAGCTCGAGTCCAATTTGTAATATCCATTCATTAAAAACTTATTTTTCAATCTCAGCTCTCCCGGCTTTCCCACTCCGCAAATTGTTTCATTGTCTGGATCAACTATCTGATTGAATAATGAGCAATATTTCAATTTTTGAATTACTTTGTTGGAAAAGTAGGTATAAGTGATATAATTCAAAATACTCGGTCAAATTCCACAAAAATTGTTTGAATCATCCATACATAAATGTTTCTACTAATCCGTTTTCAGTTGACACTGTTTTCTTCATAATAACAATTGTTTATGACTTAATAGCCGAAACGTCGAGTGAATTGAAGAATTTTCTTGAAATTTAACAAAATGTTTTGTTAAAGTTGACTGAGTTTCGCTGATCCACGGCCACCTTTAATACAGGCCATGAAATGAACATCTGACATATGTCATGGCTAACATTCACAGGCCATGAAATGAACATCTAACATATGTCATCTAACATATGTCATGGCTAACATTCACGCCATTATTTGAGCTGGTATACTAATGCAAATAGGACGCTTCCCAAAACTTTTGCAGTTTGAAGTTAAATAATTTGAGCATTGATATAAATTCTATATTTTTCAATTGTGTACAGTGTAATACAAGTGTTCATGTTGATAATTTGTTGAAATCTCAATATCAAACACTAAAAAACAAAGTATTTAGTTTGTTTACAAATTTCAATGAAACGAAATCAATTTTGTGTTGTTTAAGACTTTCGTAGTTTGAAGTTGAATATTTTACGATTTCAGTTCTAATCCTCCATTCATCAATTTTCTATAGTGTAATTTAGGTGCTAGTGTTGATAGTTTGTGGATAACATAACATCAAATTATAAAAACGAAGTGTTTTGTGTGTACTGATTTAATAGAATCAAATTTGTGTTGTGTTTTGAGTACGGATTACCTACAAATAATTTTTTTGTAAAATATAGTGTAGAGGATGGGTATTCCGTAGATGATTCAGTAAGTTTCAAGCTTGGAATAGGTGAGTTTCTAATAAGTAAATTTTCTTAAAATGACGAAAACTTGTTGCATTCCTGGTTGTAAATCAAATTATAGGAGCTCCCTGCGTGCGGGTGGCAAACTAGTATCGACTTTCAGTTTGCCTAAATGAATTGAAATGAAATGACTACATAGCATGACGCGTTTTGTCGTTACAAACGACTTCTTCAGATGCTTACAGAATAATAACAACATTTCGAAAAACACAGGTATAAATATCAGGGAATTTTCGGATTCTATTGTTTTGGTTTTACCTAAGATATTCCATTCTGAAAAATAATTACCTGAAAAGGTTTAACAAGGGTGAATTGTTTAATTCAATCTGTTCATTGAGCAAATTTCCAGAATTAAGCCGATTTATTTCCACTATTTCCCAAAAATCTAATCGACTACTTCTCTCTATATCGTGTAAAATTTTGAAATTCGTATCAAGAGTAAAGTTTTCTGTTAATAAATGGTTAGCATAATTCGAATTACTTTTATTATGGGCGAAGCTACATATATTTGTGTTCCTGTATTCTAGTACCGAAATTTCTACTAGTTTTACCTATATATATATATATATATATATATATATATATATATATATATATATATATATATATATATATATATATATATATACCGGACATGTTCCACAATTCAATTGGTAAACAACTGATTTGTCTTCTGTTTTAATTTTGTTTTTATTGTTCTTAATGTGTCTCGATAAATTATTGTTCGTTTTAAATGAAGTATTGAAATTATGTTTACTTTAGAAGGTTTTGACTTTTTGACTGACGTTTCCAAAGTATGTTAAACTGTTATATTTACGATTTCTCACTAGTTCGCTTTCATAATTATTATTAACCGCAATCATAGAAGTGTAAATCATAAGTTCAAGTGTTTGAATTTAAGTTTATATTTAATTTTATAGAGTAAATGGATGAAATGTTTACCACGAGATAATTGGGATCCAACAAAATATTCAGTTGTTTGTGTCTTGCATTTTCCTGAAACTGATATCATCAGGGAAGAGAAATTCGTTTCAGCTAGTGGGAGTGTAAGCATACTTACAAGAACAAGATTAGTCTCTCACGCGGTTCCTTCAATTTTTCCAAATTTACCGCATTATTTGTCAAAAATTATGCCTTCATCTAGGAAAAGCCCAGATGAAAGGCGGACAAATTATTTAGCTGGCAATGATAATTTGAATAACATTTTTGAAAAGTCAGATTTAATTGTCAATTTTCAAGATTTAATTCTTCATTACTCCAATAAAATAAATATTCCTGATTGTTGGAATTGAATTGTTATTTAAATGAGGCATCGATTAAAATTATTTTTCTGTTACAGAAATATGTGCTCACAATACCAAATATAAAATTCCATATGTTATAAATACTATTAATATTTCTTGTTTGTTCGCAATATACAAAGAGAGTTGAAATAATGCTTGAAAGCTTGGGAACATCCGACTAGGATAGTATACCTCTAAACACAATTTGGCAACACCGAGGGACTACACTCTTCATGGCCTGTTTTAAAGGTGGCCGTGGCTGATCTCTTGGTGAAACATAGTTTAATATATCAAATAAAAAACACTTGGCTAGGTTTCACAAAATTTGTAATAAATAAATACTTGTCAATTGTTTCGGGGTGTTACCCCATTTTCAAAAGTTAGCCTAAGTTAGCTTAACAATATTATGTTTCTAACGTTTTGAAATACTTAAACTGGTTGAAGAGATAATTGTTAAGGCCGCATCGCATGAAATAATCGTAGTTCGAAATGGACCGATGTAAAATATAATATATTTTATCGTTATTATTTTTGAGTGCGCTTCTAAGCGCTATATTTGTAGTTTCAAATTAGATCTTCAACATATCGCCTGGAGGTGAAATAGAGATTAAAATTCAGGATGGAGTTAAAAAATATCCTGGAGTTAAAAGTTGAGCTTCCACCAAATTTCGAGTGACTTTGAAGATTTGGATTCCATATTTCACGTGGAAAGTGAAAATAGGCGTTCTGAACTGCAGAGAACAACCGGATTCAAGATAAGAGAGATCTTCCATCTAAATTTGTTTGTAATCTTGAATCAAAAGATATTGAATAGACATCTTGAATAGAATGATCTAGTTTCACTGTCTGTATTGTATATGAATCAGGTGAATTTATATACGGTACGTAACAGATAAAGCTCAGAACAAAAATTAATTAAGAGTAAATGAAAACACTTGGCTTAAGATTCACGTTTTCAGTTTTAAGGCAAGGGTTTCAATTTACCATTAATCAACATAATTTTTCACCAATTGATGAGCGAAACCTCCTTGTTATTCATTAAAATGTTTTTTTATAAATGAGAACAATTTGCGAAATTTTCACATTTTTCAAGAGATGCTTGAAATATGTATTTCCTGAAGATGATTATAATGATAATTTAAGAAATCCCACGTCAAAAATATAGTTTGACTGGAAACTGAGGAATTTTCCACATTCAAAATTCTCGAGAGATTTTTGTATTTAGTTTAGTGAACCTAATAGCTGATAATAATAATTCGCTGATTTTTTGTTGCAGTATGGTTCGATATAAATTGAATAGAAAACACTTGCCTGTTAACTTACACTCAGAAAATCATAAAAATTGCTTGACAATTGTTTCGGGGTGTTAACCCATTTCGAAAATTAATTTTAATAATCACTGATATCTTGGTGAAATATGTTTAATATTTTAAATAAAAACCACTTGGCTTTGTTTCACAAAATTTGTTTCCAGTTTAACTTCTGAAAATGGGGTTACAACCCGAAACAATTGTCAAAATTTATAATTTATTCATTATAAATTTTGTGAAACCAAGCCAAGTGTTTTTATTCAATAAATTATTCAATTAAATTGAACCTAATCGTTACTTCTCGATATCATTTTCAAATTTCTACTTTTTTGCACAACTAACGACAAAGGAAACATGTATAAAAACATCATTTAAGTAGTAAACTTTGCACCATGGAAGATGAAGAATATTTTGAATTGTATGATAATATCGCTAATTTCAACAATATTTCAATGAAAAAATGTTAAAAGAAATTTATGAAATTGGAAAAAGAATTTACAAGCAAGAAGTTAAAGGATTTTTTGCATTTTGTCGTCGAATGGGAAATATTAGTTCCAAATAAAACCTCTACTGAAAAATATCTTAGATAAGCACTGAGCTTTCAAATACAATGAATAATACATATGATACCTATCACTATTCTGAATAATAATCTAAAATCCTCATAGTACCTAATATACTTAAGTATTAAGTTGAACTACTCTGCTTTTATGCAGATGTATTGATAAAGTACTTACTTTCACTTGGACTCCTGAAGTAATTCTACCACAAGATTCTGGAAAGTTTCTAGTCAATTCTACTTCTTCAGGTCTATTCACATTAAATGAGGATATGGTTCCAACATTTTCAGTTTGACCATAACATTGGGTATTCACAGCTTCTGGGAAGATTTGCTTCATATTCAGAATGTGCGTTTTCGAAACTAAACCACCGCCTGTACAACAACAATAGACTGTACTCATGTGTTCTTCTTTGCCCAGTGCATATGTACATAACTCATTCATTTGTCCAGGTGGTAGGAACAAAATGTTAGGCTGCAATAATAGGATATATATATATATATATATATATATATATATATATATATATATATATATATATATATATATATATATATATATAAGAAAATGAACACTAGAACATTCATTCGAAAAATTCAAATTAATCAAGAGAATGTTATAGTAGAGCTAGATATGTGAACGTGTACGATGTAATGTGTCCATTATCTTTCAATGGATTAATGTTAGAGAAATATTGAAATCGATGCCACACCTGATGGAAGTGCGAGACATATATGTTTCGTTCTGCAAGGAACTCGTCAGTCGCACCACGTCCATCGAAGTGAGGCAACGATTTCAACCCCCAAGTATCTTATTGTGACTCCAAGTGGAAGATTGTAGAGTTATGAATACTCCACAATTCCATCTATGGGAATCAGTAGATTTTATAATGTACAATGTGATGTCCCCATTATCCTGCAAGGGATAAATGTTAGACTGACGAGTTCCTTGCAAAACGAAACATATATCTCTCGCACTTCCATCAAGTGTGGCATCGATTTCAATATTTCTCTTACATTTATCCCTTGAAGGATAATGGAGGCATCACAACGTACACGTTCACATATCTAGCTCTACTATAACATTCTCTTGGTTAATTTGAATTTTTCAAATGAATGTTCTAGTGTTCATTTTCTTATATATATATATATATATATATATATATATATATATATATATATATATATATATATAGTTTCAAGATTCACAGCTCATTCAAATAAAACTCTCAGGGAGCTTTCTACACAAATGTTGTCAACGAGAACGAACCCATCACTTCCGAGAGTGAATATTGAGAGCGTTTCGAGAAATTCATCGATCTTATTGAATGATAATAGGATACAATTGTTTCATCATTATTATGAACCATCAGTTCATATTTAATCTATCAATCAAGAATCGATGACTTTCAAAACGAACATAGGTTCTATACCAAATTGAGGGGAATGTTCTCTAGTGAAATATTCACGTAGATTCCCTCTATCGGAGGAAAGACGTATAAACTCTCATTCGAACACTACAGAAAATTGTCCGCAATGTGTACGAGTAATCCCATGCCTAATTGCTTCAGATCACGCCCAGGCGGGCAAAAGTATAGCTAGTTTCAAGATTCACAGATCATTCAATACTAACAAATACTGAGACTCTTAATCGAAATATCGATATATTTCAAATAAAACTGTCAACTAGACAGCTCCCTGAGAATGTTAATCAGGTTTATATAGCCAGCTCTGCTATAATGTTTTTTTGAATAATTCGTCAAGAAATTATATATAAACAAAAGCAGAATTATCGGTATAGTCTGCAATTGAAAGATACCGTTGAGACGTGTTTCGAGCTTATTCGACACGTCTCAACGTGTCCGTGAATACTTGTCAACGGCTGCTGGCTATACCGATAATTTTGCTTTTGTTTCAACGCAACTAGTGAAAATTGCCATTGACGGAAACTGTCCGCATATATTGATTCACATTTTTTAAGTGTTGAAAAGAAGCGTTCAATGTTCTTGTAATTTTAGAATTCAACACCTTCAAATTCATAAATTGGCGATCGGCACAAATTATGTCTGAGTAAGTTCTAATACTAATCTGGACACTTTTTGTTACTCGGAAAAAAGTAACGTTTATCGGCATTAGATTATTTATCATTTTCTCTGAATATTTTCGAAAATACTCGAATTTATCAAAATGTCCTCAATATACAAATATAAATTCAGCAAGAATACTCACCGTATATTTTTTCATAGCGAACCAAGCTTCTTTGGCGTCAAAAGTTGTACCTAATATTATTGACCCCCCGGCGAAAAACGTGAGGAGGTGAATTAAAATTGAAGATATCCAGTTGGAAGGAGTATAAATCAAGAATTTAATTTTGTCTGGGTTTTTCGATTCGGAATATGAGAAATTACTGAAGTTAATAGTTCCTTTACCAAAAAATACGAACTGATTAAATGTTTGTCCTAAAAGGGCATAATGGCTGATACATATTCCTTCGGTTTGCCAGTTGTTCCACTACTTAAAAAAATGACGGCATCTTCCTTAATATCAGCAATATGAATAGGTTGAAATGTTTCTATTCCTTCGGAAATTTGCAAAATTTGAGATAAATCTGTGAATTTTTGACTTTTTCCCAGAACTATGACTTCGCCTTTGAAAGAAGGACTCGATAAATATTTCTCAATTTTTTTTTCGAATCGTTCTGATACAAATATTATTTTCATTTGAAGATACTCAAAAAGGTACGAAAGATCTTCCTCAGGTATAGAAGGTTCTATGGCGACATACTTCACTCCAACGAATTGAGTAACAATGAAAGGAATCATTGAATTTGATGTGTTTTCACTCAATACGCAAACGATGTCCTCTCTGGACAAGTGTTTTTCTGCCAAATAAATCGCTATTTTTATACTTTTGTTTAGAAAGTCATCGTATGTAATTGTTTCTCAGTAGCTATAGTACTCTGCAAAATATAGAAAAAATGCATGGATGGCATTAATCATTTCAAATATTTCTGGAAAGGAAGTGGTACCTACTACTAAATAAGATGTCATATTAAAATAAATTAAACTCTTGGCTTAATGTTTCACGATTATTTAACAATATGTATAGTCAACATGTTTCGAGCGTTAATTTTCAAGTCTTGAAAATGAGCTAACGTCGAAACATATGTACTACATATTGTTAAATAAATCGTAAATTAAGAAGAGTTTAATTTATTTTAATATTCAATTATATTTCACCAAGAGTTAAGCGAGAATTCAATCTCATTAAATAAGATGTCATTAAAAACAAAACTCTTAAACAAAACCAAGTCAATATACTCAATTATTCTAAGAGACCTTTCGTCTTAAGTTATTACTAACTTTAAAACATCTTATAGTGGCTATATGAATAAATCGCATTCGAAAGATTTTAAAAAATCTTTCATGTTTCATATAGAATAGATTGACTAGGCAACAGCACTAAACAATGTTGTCTAATTTAATATGTTTTACTTGTGAGACATATCTTGTTTTCATGGTGTATGAAAACAACTAGACCGAAATTACAGAATATTTTAGTTTTTCCTAGATTTATGCACTAAACACTAATTTTATTCTGAATTTGAAGGTTCTGCTTGATATAGAATCCACAAAATATTGATGATAATTCTTAAACTACTGGTTCAAACTGAATTAATTTGAAATATATTGTGTTTGCAACATGCCTGCTTGGTTACTTAAAATTACAGGGTTCTACTTTCATCCACAATGAAGTTATAGGGGAAGAAAATTGCATGATCTGCTTTGAAAACAAGATGGTACAGCCATTATCACTTATAACAGAAGTGTTATAGGAGGTAATTGTACTGCTGCTTTTTGCTCGACTTGGCGGCAAATAGCGGGGGCAAGTGCCCCCAGATAGATCATTCAGGTGGCGAAGTGTGAAGATGTTCTAAATTACAATGAATTCGAAGGAATTATCTTCTTTATTATATTTTTGGTATAAGGTGAAACTATATTCTATGCATGGTAGAAATTTCATAGAAAAAATATGCTCTTTGATAAATAACCTTTTTTATGATTAATGGACAATCAATGATAATTACAGTCGACCCTCGCTATCACGAAATTCCACGGGACTGCCATTTTTGTTCGTGTTAAGTATAGTTCGTCTTAGGCATAGTTCGAGTTATAGAGGTGAACTAAATGTAAATTCGTGTTACAGAGATAGAAAAAATATAATGTAATTTATTCTCTACATCTTCTACAAATCTACATAATCTTCATATTTTACGAATATTTAAATGAATTAAAATATGTATACATATATACTTGAATTATACATAATAAAAAAAACGGTAAAACACAGAAAACAGAAAATATAATATTCATTCCACTGACTAATAAGTCCTTAATCTTAATCCTAATTAATAATAAAGTGTTAAACAGATCCATTCTGAGAACATCGTGATATAGAGGTAATGCGCTAATCAAATTCGTCTTATCTACTGAACTTCGAGTTACAGAGGTGATTTTTGTGTCTCTTCGTGTTATAGAGGTAAAATATAACCGGAAAATTAGTTCGTATTACGTATGGTAATTTCTTCGTGTTAGACAGGTTTTTCCAAGGGGATTAAAAAAATTCGTGATATCGAGAATTTCGTGTTATCAAGGGGCGTTTTAGCGAGAACCGTAATTTATTTCATACGTATCGTATGTTGTAATCATATTAATAATTTAGGCTTATTAGATATTCCAATTAAAAATTTATTTTTATTGCAACACATTAGTTGCATATTTTATTCAGAATATCATTTCTGATATATTTATTAGGTATTCTAGGAATATTCTATAAGTGATTGAAATATTAAACTAAAAATATAAAAGACAAAAGTGACAGTGACTCAAACATTTCACGTAGTGGGTACTTAATTTCAAAAAACCTATGAAAAATCCATTAGATCTCTTTTTTAAAGAGATCTGGATTAAAAGTTTTGGTAACATCTAATTTTCTAACACAAAATTTCCATTTAGTATTGAAATCATAATGTTGAAAGAGAAGTGAATAAATATCTACAATATTTTCTTCAAGTAATCAAGAAGCAACCTTATTAGTTATTAATAAAGCCTACTAAAGTGAAGCTTACCAGAGCTACTTTTCCGGAATTCAATTTCAACATTCGGAAAATTTCATAACCAAGGCCTCCTTCAACCGGCTCGTACAACGGTTCAGGACCATATAGAATATTATCTGAAAAATGTGTTTTTGAAAGTATATATTTGTATAAAAGTATTTTTTCGATATTATTTCATATTCAATATAAATCAATATTTTCAGCAATAGAAAAACATAACCGTTACTTCCACCTATTTTTCTTGTAGAAACACCTGATGAATCAAAAAGCATGAAACGATCGAGCATTAACTGAATAATAGATATTATTCGCATCAAACAAAATTAACAAAATCATCCATATCCTATTAGTAGTAGTAGTAAACTTTATTTAGCACAGCTAATACATTTTACAGAAAGAGACAAGTTATATATATAACATCAAACAACACATTTTACCCTAGATATTGTTTTTTACAAAACGATACAATAATTTTTTGAACTCATTATGGTTCTCACATATTTTTAGGTTCGGATCTAGACTACTTGAATAAAATCATTCCTTTCGCACATAAATTATTTAGGCATTTAGATGTAATGCACTTATCAATATATAATTCATTTTGTTCCCTAGACCTTGTTTGGTAACCATGTACATCTTCAACGTATTTTACACTGTCAAAGATATAGCTAGGCACCTTGCCATATTTTATTTTATAAACAAAGTCTAGAGTTTTATATACTATAAGCTGCCTAATATTTAAACAACTTAGGGTTTCTAACATAAGTGATATAAGTACCTATTGCACTTCAATATAATTCTAAATGCTCTATTTTGGAGGTTTTGCAACTTTTGAATATCATTTTGAAGCGAGGTATATAATACAGTTGAACAAAAGTTTATATGTGGTAATATTATCGACTTATCCTCTAAATAATTGGTAAAGCCACGAACATAATTACTTATCCTTGCTAAAAAATTTACTTTTCTTGAAATTTTACTCATAACATGGGTATCTAAAATAATTTTTAAAACTCAAATTTTCATCGATAATAACACCTAAATACTCAATTCCACTGACTTGTTTCAATGGTACATTATTAACTTTGATTTGTATATCATACTCTAATGTAGATAATTTTGCTTTGTTTCTGACAATAACATATTTAGATTTATCAGTATTCAATGAAAGATTGTTATCACATAGCCATGTATGCAAACTATAAAGGTATAATAAAAGGTATATAAAAATTAACATAATCGCAGAGACTTGAATGAAGTCTGTACGCGATATTCAACTTAAATTAAAATAAATTCTTCCACTAAGTTGTCTTGAATTATTATTATTATATTTCAACATCGAAATCTGTGTTTACTGTCTCATATCAGGTAGTACCGCCTGAATCGGGTAAATCGTCTCAGCATCTATCCAAGCATCAAATAAAATCCGATACTCCAACTCTATGTTCAAATGTCTTTGCCGTATAAATGTAGAAAGTTTTGTTTTGATCCTTGTGATAACTAGTTGTCAATCAAAGATTCAAAAATATTAAAGAGTGATGTGTACATATAAAAACATAAATACACGTTTAATCACTCACACTGCCTCATTTTTAATAACAACGAGACAAAAATTTCAATATTTTCAAATTTAGTTCAAAACTTCTATTCTATGTACATCTCACCTACTACAATGCTCATTCCGACCTATGTTCAACGATATTTGCTCTATGATTCAACTTTATATCTTAACTATCACTGCACTGAACAAGAGATTAACTATCACCGCACTGAACAAGAGATGAGAATATATTAATCTCCACACTCTACCTACAAGAATACTCTTCATCAGAGTAGAGCTGAGTGAAAGATTCCTTCGGTTAGTGAAATCTGACCTCATTTTAAATTCAAATACGTTATGTCTTAGGAAAAGAATTCAGGTTCCGATATAAGTTCTACTAAGAAATTTCATATGAGAAATAGGCTATGGTCAGACAAAAATTCAGTTCGTGTTAATCAATTCAGAATATCCCGAATCTGAACACCATGCTTACTTTAGATGATTGAAGGAGAAAGCTGAAACTTTTAACATCAAAAATAGAACAAATTACACATGAATTTAAGGAATTAGTTCAAGATAATGAACCTAATAGTGCTTCTAAAAAAATAAAAAACATGATGTTCTTCAAAGCTTTATAATTGTGAAATTCCATCCATCATCATGTTCATTTTAATTCTTGGGAAATTGTTTACAAATTTAAGATAAATTTATAACTGGAAGAAGTATTTTTAAATTATAATTGCATCTGAAGAGTATTGTATCATATTCTTTTACAGTCGTGAAGAAAAATAATTGAAGTTTCAATAAAACAATTGACCATAGTTTTTAATTCAAATGGCAATTCATTATAGATTCAATTGAGTTGCGGGCAATACCGAGAATTGTGTTTTTGTCATATATATATATATATATATATATATATATATATATATATATATATATATATATATATATATATATATATATATATATATATATATATATATATATCTTTGAGAGATCTTTTTCATATTCCATCTACAGTTATTATAATCAGTGTATTTCATCATCCTTCCAAGCTTTGACTACGTTAGTTTTTAAAAGAAAAATTTGGGAATATCTTTTTGAAAGTCAATTATATTATCTTACATACTACGACAACTGTATCTCCATTTGTATTTTGTTATACTTTTGAATTTCTCTCACATAACAAGAAAACTATACCTCAATTTGTCAATTGTTATACTTTTGAAGATCAATTACACTATTTAACACACTGGGACAACTGTACCTCAATTTGAAATTCGTTGTTTTTTTTTATACAGTAATCTGTAAACTGTTATCTGCTGATGAATGGTTATATTTAGTTTCTATAACTGAACTATTTATGTTTAATACGGTTATGTCTTTGATTTTTTCAGTTTATTTCTTATTTTTGGATACATCAATTGTTATTGAAAAAAAAAATTTTTTTTGCCACTCAGGGTTTGAGTGGCAGAACAGATGTATCGTTGCATAACATCAGAATTCCCCCCTGGGATTGTTTTTACGTTGTTTCATGATTCTTTAAGAATTGATGAATTTGTCTTATTTTTGATACATATTTCTGTTATGAAATGATTTTATATTTCAATAAAGCCCTATTATATATATATATATATATATATATATATATATATATATATATATATATATATATATATATATTCTATATATATAAGTGTGAAGGTTTCTTGGGAATGAGCACAGTTTAAAATTGATAATCAAAACAAATTTAAAAAATTAAAAACTTACGTCAACAACTAGAAAAACATTCAATCTCGCACTAATCATTTTTACTAAAGATTTGTGAAATTGAAGTCAATTTCCAACTAACATGAACCTGTAAGATTCTTGAAAAAGGCCTAGAGCCGAAACATATGTAGAATAAACAATTATTCCATCAATTTTAAACTGTGCTCATTCCCAAGAAACCTTCACACTTATGTTATTAAGCAAAGCACAAGAAAACTAAACGAATTTTATATATATATATATATATATATATATATATATATATATATATATATATATATATATATATATATCATTTATTTATAATTCATAATGCCACGATTATATTTGTGAATAAATAATAAATATTTCAGTTCTACATGTAAAGTTTATGAAATGTGGCTTTAAATAGGGGAAACTTGCAATCAATTAAAAAAACAACTTTTGCAACCAAATCTAGTTAACGAACAATAAGAAACGTGAATATAAGACAAATTATACTTCTTTAGATGAATTTTAATTGACACAATCATATAGTTGAATAATTAGTATGTTATCAATTGAACACAAGAAATTTTCATTAAAATATTGCTTATTCATGAAGGAATGAAGTCATATATTTCCGTTACTGGTGGGCGCTTCAAATTAATCGACAAAGTTTGTGATTATTTCGAATTTTGTAGAGTGCCCTATTATTATCAGCGATGTCAGCAGAGTGGGAAGGAAACAAAGGCCAATGACGTCGTTATCAGAAGAAAAACACATCTTCAACTCAGTCTAATGAACATAGTCCTAGTGGAGGCAGAAGCCTCCCACTGAGAATAGATAAAATTACTACATTCCTTTGGATATATCAAATATAAAGTGTTTGTTTCTGAATATACACCAAAGGAATATTTGAAATGTGGCTAAAAGTAACCGTTTTACTTTTTATTGGTGAGTATCTTTTTGTACTCATCTGTATCGGTTTAATTAATGCCCATTAGTGATATATATGAATAATTTTTGATAAACTTGATAAAATTACAAATTTCACGGTCAAAACACCTCGATAACTTAAAGGGTTCAAAAAAATTGATTTTCAATCCGAATACTTCTGATCTCACGAAAAACTTATAAGTAAGTCACCTCATAGAGTGAATGTACAAATATTTACAGATGCGTACCGATAAATATTAAGAATGATGCTCAACAACGTCTTAGAGCCAATGTTCTACAAAAGTTCAACAACGGTCTTTCAAGCAGATGTGCTTGGTCAAATCTCAGAATGTACGAACGTTTGTGAATGTCTATGAACTTAAGAGGTGTTCAAATATGATTCATGTACTCAGATAATAAGCGCAATGACCTGTATAATCACTGCCAAATGAGAAGAGAATATTCTATTTTAATTTCGAAGTAGGCTTATTATTAATTTTAATAGTCCTTCAATGCATTTGTTTTTATGAAATGTATATTTTACTATGCAGCCAAAAAATGATATTTAAAACTGCTTTCACCAGAAAATTATGATGTTGATGATCACCAGATTAATAGTTGATGCTTAAGTTCCAGTAAAGATTATTACCAATTTTTTTTTGTAAAAAACTTAAGTATTCTTCTCTTTCATACATAATTACTAGAAATGGAATGATAATAGACTAACAATGAAATAAAATAAACTAACAACAAAAACGCTTTTAATAAGATTATCTGGTTCTGTAAGTTCCAAAATTTGTTTTATCATCTATTTTCACTGCTGCGTACAGTCTGGCTACATTTTCAGCCTAGTTAACCGTAATATGTAATTTTTTGGCTAAAACACTTTGTTTTACATTTATTTATTTTTTATAGTCCTGATGAAGAAAGTAAACATGTTCGAAATATAGACAAGGTTAATATATTGGTTGTGTACCAATTATAGTGGCCCTACTTTTGCTGAGAACTCATCATCTTTTACTCATTAATATCATACGGCAATACTCCTTATTTTTCGTATATATATATATATATATATATATATATATATATATATATATATATATAGAAAATGAACAATAGAACATTCATTTGAAAAATTGAAATTAATCAAGAGAATGTTATAGCAGAGCTATAACATTCGTATATATATATATATATATATATATATATATATATATATATATATATTTAAGTAGTAACTACCTACCACATCTATACTGCATCTTAATAATAAAAACAAAACTGTAGTAGGTATATTAAATTCTATTCGTGCTTTCTAGTTTAGTTTTTTTCTCTTTAGTAAAAATAAATAAAGAATTACAAATTGTTAGCTTTTCTTTTGGACAGATTCCCAGATAACTTCTTGACTGGTTACTCGACAATTCAATAGGGTCATTCATCGAAGTTCATTAATTTCAACCTAACAATTTTAATTAAATATTTTGCTATAATTAATATCAAAGAAATTATGGTAAACATGAATATATCAGTATATTGAAATAGAATATATATTATTGAAATTCTAATATAAGTTTGAATAAATATCCTTTAAAAAAATCTTTTTTCTTTGGTAATTAATTTCGTCATTCACAGCATTTGATCCAACTGTGGACAGAAGACTAAAAGCCCAAAGTGGCAAAAAATTAGTAGAAACAATAAATTAGTAAAATCAAACAAAGTGTTTCATTTATTCGACTATACTTTTAAATAATGTTTCACAATTTTAGCAAGAAGTCAGATTATCGTAGTAAAAATCATAATTTCATCTCTTTAAAACTCAAGAAATAATTATGATTGAATCAATAATTAAAATTATTCATTATACACAAACATTTGGCTTGAATGTTTTTTGGAACTTTATTTCAAGAATTAAAATCTCTAAATATGTCAACTTAAAAATTGTACACCTATAACTACAGTGATCCCAGAAAACCAGGGATACCAACTTGGGGGTTTTCCCCCTAAATTTAAGGGACAAAATGTTGTTTGGTGGGATTTTTTTGAGGGCTTAAAATTTTCAGGGGTAATCTTAAGGGTATTTTTAAAGTAAGCCCAAATATTTCATATCATAATTTGAATAACTAAAATTAATTTTGATTTCTATCTTGAATAAAAAAATCCATTTCATGATGACAATACTGAATACTATTTCTTAATGTAGGTTGCTTAATGAAAAATTTTATAATTAGCAAATAAATAATTTAATTTTTGTGTAAAAATAATACCCTATAAACTATTCCTAAGATTCTCATTTTCTAAAATGAAATAAAAAATTTAATAATAATAATAAAAAACACTTAAGTACCTTGTAATTGCAGAATAGACCTTAATATATATTTTTTCTCTGAATTTTAAAAAAACAGTTCTACGGGATTTTAGAGGTTTTTCAACTTAATTACAGGGGGAAAAGATTTGGTAACTCTGAGTGAAACATTAATCCAAATATTTTCAGTTTTTACAAGCTTCTGCTCGTTACTTGGTACATATCAGTGAGCTATATAAATGTCTATAAATTTTGTTTTCCACACTAAATCTTAATACAATAAAATTGCTTTATCATTTAAGGTAGATTTCAATTTTGGGTCGTCTCTTCTAGAAACCGTATGAAAAACTGTAGCAATTTCGGAGATTCGAATACTACCTAGTTTACCTACCATTATCATTAAAGCAGTAGAAATAATTTATTATAAAAGTCAATAATGTATCATGAGCATTATTGATAAAGTATAAATAATGTTCATTCCAAAGAATAAACTCTCTCTTATGAAGTTTCATTAATTTCAGTTATGGAAATAAGTCAGTCATGTGATATGGATCAAACCAAAGATGGATGTCGAATTCAGAATGGCGCTTGTTCCTGTGGGTTTGGATGCATGTCTGAATATCGATACGATACTATTAGCGAATGCAACAGTGCACTAAGAGGTAGTTAAACTTATGTAGATTTCTTTTTATCTGTATCCTGTTCACCATCATTAACACCTGAATTACACTTAGGTGAGCTCTCTGATAGCCCCCTCAACTAATTTTTGTTATAAACTGAAAACTAGTTGAAATATGAAAACTCGTTTTGGTGTAACCTTACCTATGTCATCATATGATGTTTATTTTATTACAGAGTACATTTTCTTCTTTTAAGTTCGAAATATAATAATTCCCAACAGGTATAATACCCAATAACAGAAAATAATAACATAATGTTGAATAATAACTAAATAATTAAAATGAAAGAGATATAACAATGAGCTCAATCTAATCTAAAAAAACTAAAATAGTAACTAATAACTAAATAATAGCATTCAATGAAATATTACAAAGTACTCAATCTAAATCAATTCATTTTAGTCAATTGCCTTTATTCACATAATTCCTAATAATAACTTCTATGGAGTCAAAGTGAATGTCACAATTATTGGTAACTCTATTGAATGTAGGTAGTCTCCATAAACCAAATGGGGGAATTTATTAACGAGTTGGTCCTTGAGGTCTCTAGGTGGAATAATTCTGTAGTACGAGAATTTTGCCTAGGAACGCGAAATTTCAATGCGAACAAGAGAAGAGGACAATCAATACTGTTGTGCAGTAATTTGTATAAAAATTTGAGTGATAAAGTTTCTCTCATGCTTTACAAAGAGATTAAACTAAATCGACTCAATAATTCGTTAGGATTGAGTCCTCTCTATGGATAAACTTTATTATCCTCCCAAATGAAACATTATCGAATGATAACATACAAATATAAAAAATATAATTGTTACGATCGAAATTGAAAAAGTTTCTTTAAAAAAATATTAATGCAGCCAAACAGAATGAGAAAAAAATGCAAAAACAATGTATGACCTGAAAAAATTTCAAAAATTTCTGAGCAAAATTTTTTATAGCAATGAAGCTTTGTATGCAATTTTCTGATGCCTCAAAAATTGTAGCCATTTTTATCCCATTGCTGACTAAATTTTTGATTCATTTGAAATAAGAGAAGAAATTATTGCGGGTATCTTGAGATGGTCCAAACCATCATCTGAAAACTGAGCTGAGACCATCATAAGCAAAACGGCAAGTAAAAAACACTAAATACGAATTATATACAAACATTGGCTGATCCGGTGAAATTCGTAACCCTCAACAGTGCACGGTCACTGATTTATTTTATAAATAAATATAATTATTATAATTTTAAAATTATATGATGATTTTAATTAAAGTAATGTAATGAATACAATTTGTCAATCACAAAATTGAATCAAAAATACGCCTGTGTTTTATTTATATATTTGGTTATAATTCGAAAGAGAAAAGATTACCGCTCTCAGCTTTTGTAGCAAATACATACTTTTGATAATTCAAGGCTCTATGCCAGCGCTTCGTCTGTTCGCGTTAAATTTTTTTTCAATTATTTCATGTTTTCATTGATTAATACCTATCATATTTTAATAATCCAAATTTTATTCCATACAAAGACAAATCCAAAAACACAAAAATCATAAAAATCGGTCTAGCCGTTCTTAAGTTATATTAGTGGATCAAGGGTGGAAATTTAGGGTTTTTAATGCCATATCATAAAACATTGAAAATTTCAAATTTTGCTGGAAAATTTTTAAAAAATTGGGATGAACTAACCTTATGACTTAGAGGTTTGAAATGGATTTCTCATTTCATGAAATGATTCTCAGTTCTACCGAGTAAACATATAAAATTTCATCAAAATCGGTTGAGTCCTTTCGGAAGAGCATAGAAATTAATAAAATAGCAGGAGAATTTCAATTATAAAGATACTATGCTGTTCGAATTAATTGGGACAAACATTTTTTTTCTTCGTTTGAGTTACTGTAGTAAGTATGTGAGTACCAGGGTGGCCCAAACATCCTTACACCTGCTTGTTTACTACGTGCGGTGACGTGAGGGTTCGACCTTGACCATTATTTACATTCTGACCGGTTTTACCTCGCCACCAATTCAGTTGTGAGCCTACTGGTGCGACAGTTAGTGGTTTCAATTTTGATACGTGCTGTATTGTCTTGTTCAAAGATGGATATCACTCTGAGGAAGCGTTCCAAAATTATCGTGCTTAATGAACACACATCTATGACTGTAAGAGATATTGCTGAAGCTGTTGGTGTGGGAAAGTCCAGCGTTTCGAGAATTTTAAAAACATTTGAAGAAATTGGCTCATCGTGTTCAAAAAGAAAAGGAAACTGTGGCCGCAAACGCAAAACTAGTCCAAGAACAGACAAATTGTTGATAGGAAATAGCAAAATTAATCCGAGAAAGACAAGCACTGATATTCGAAGGAATTTAATGGTTTCTGGTGTGGTGGTGAGCACCTCAACTGTGCGAAAACGACTGCTGGAGGTTGGCCGTAAGGCAAGAAGACCAAAAAGAAAGCAACTGCTTACCCAGAAAATGATGAAGAAACGTTTGGCATGGGCCAAAAAGCATCGTGCGTGGTCTGTGGAAGACTGGAAGAAGGTGGTTTTTAGTGATGAGACACATTTGTTTGTTCAAGGGTACAAATCAAGTGTTGTTAGACGAACTGATGGGGAAACTTTGCGGCGTGATCACATCCAGCAAACAGTAAAACATCCTTCGAAACAAATGTTTTGGGGGTTTTTCACAACCAATGGCATTGGACGATTAGCTCCTATAACAGGGATGATGAATTCAGTAGAATATATGGAAATATTGCTCACCAGGATTGTCCCATTCATGGAAACGTTCGATGGAACATTTCAGCACGACCTAGCTCCCTGCCACAATTCCAAACAAGTGTAGGCCTTTATGCGTGAGAATGAAATAAAAGTACTCGATTGGCCGAGGAATTCACCTGATCTCAATCCCATTGAGAATTTATGGAATATTTCAAAGAAACGACTGGGAAAAATGGATTGCACTACAAAAGAAAAAATGATTATAAGTGCAATTCAAGTGTGGTTTCATGATAACGAATTGAAGAAAATCTCCGATACGCTAGTGGAATCGATGCCTAGACGAGTTCAAGAAGTTATTTCTGCGAAAGGAGGACATACTTCATATAAATATGAAGAATTTACGCTATTTTGTATGTACTTACTTCATTAAAAGGTAAAATTTTACGAAAGCATTGTTTTTTATCCTTTGTC
The DNA here is from genome assembly GCA_030704895.1 of Henosepilachna vigintioctopunctata. Classification (NCBI taxonomy): domain Eukaryota; kingdom Metazoa; phylum Arthropoda; class Insecta; order Coleoptera; family Coccinellidae; genus Henosepilachna; species Henosepilachna vigintioctopunctata. The sequence goes on along the minus strand of JARQZJ010000044.1, from coordinate 833,438 downwards.
CCCAATTAATTCGAACAGCATAGTAAACTTAAAACTAAATACGAATATGTAACAAGCAGTCTATCGAACTACATCTTTCTAAATTCTATTCATTTCTCTCCTGAAAAGTGAATATTTATTGTTTTTTCAAATAGTAAATTTTTCACATCAGTGATATACCGGGTGCAGTTTTTTTCCTAGTAGCCAGTTAACTAGAACTGGCTAGGAAAAACTTTAAACAACGTTTGTAAACGAATGGATTTAAACAAAATGTAATTAGGTATCAGACTAGACCCCAGACATTTTCAGAAGAAAATATCCTGATAGGGCTAATACAAGCGCAGGACCGTCACAGGTAATATTCTCCTACGCCATTTTTTTTGTGCGAAAACAGACACCAAAATTTGAAAAATTCGTTTCTCGTTGAAGCTTCGCTGCAAATGGTAGCTTTGTAAGAACATCGAGAGAAATAATAATTTAAGGACAATCATCTGATCTAAATACGGACGTAAGAACATTACTCTATAATCATGAAAACTATAAGTTCGTGATTCACGCAATGTTCAATTGTCCTTGTAAATAGTAAATTGATGTGGGTACCAAGGTTCGAAGTACAATTAATTTCAACGCACTGGTCGGATTTACACTGAATTCCATGGTAAATATCTAATGGTGAGACCTTGACTGTGCTGCAAATACCGATGAATATATACTATATATATAAATATATATATATATATATATATATATATATATATAAATATATATATATATATATATATATATATATATATATATATATATATATATATATATATATATATAGGGTGATTTTCTAAGCGTAGTTTTTTTAAAATCGAATAAAGCACTCAATTTGCATTATATATTGAAAATGTTTATTGAAATTAATAACTTGTCCTTTTTCATTTTAAAGATAACTTCATGTAAATGTTGTCCGCGGCTTGGTATCAAATGGTCCATTGGGAAGGTCAAATTTTGCGTCACTTTTTCGGCCTGTATCCCACGAATTACCCGTGTTGTGTAATCCTGTAAGGCTTCAATCGTGTTCGGCTTGTCCACATGCACTAACGACTTTAAATAACCCCACAAGAAATAATCCAAAGGCGTCAAATCGCATGATCTTGGCGGCAAATTCACAGAGCCATTTCGAGAGAGAAGCTGCTCACTAAATTCATCCTTCAACATGTCCATTGTTTCACGAGCTGTGTGGCATGTGGCACCGTCACCGTCTTGACGAAACCACAAGTCAACCAAGTTCAACTCGGCCAACTGAGGAAAAAAAATGTTGCGTATCATGACTCGATATAGTTCGCCGTTGAAGGTAACGTTTCTTTCACGGTCGTCTTTGAGGAAAAATGGACCGATGATGCCACCAGCCCATAAATCACAACAAACTGTCGTTTTTCCGGAATGCATCGGTAATTCTTGTATGGCATGTGGCTGTTCATCACTCCAGATGCGACATACTCCAGAAGCCAGAAATGAGCCTCATCGCTGAACACAATTTTTCGATAAAACAGCGGATTTTCATTAAGCTGTTCTAAGGCCCATTCACCAAAAATTAGACGTTGTGGTAGGTTATTCGGCTTCAATTCTTGCAGAAGTTGAATTTTATAGGCTTTCAAACCCAAATCAACACGTAAAATTTTCCATGTGGTTAAGTAACACATGCCCAATTGCTGAGATCGGTACGAATTGACATTTCACGATCCTCATTAACACTGTATGCTGCGACTGGAATATTCTCTTCAGTACGCACTGTACGCATGCGAGGCAATGGTTTAATGTCCAACAAAGTAAACTTGGTGCGAAATTTGGTGATAACAGCACGAATTGTTGATTCGCCAGGTCGATTATGACGACCATGATATGGTCGTAACGAACGATACACATTTTTCACAGAGCACGGATTTTGATAGTAAATTTCAACAATTTGCAATCGTTGCTCGTAGCTTAGCGGTTAAAAGCATTGTGGCGTAAACCGAAGACCTGGGTTCGAATCCCAGTCGAGTTCGAAAACTTTTGAAATGCAATTTCAGTTCTCAATTTTCATTATAACAATAATAATAGTTCTCGGCAAGAAGTAGGCCCACTATAATTAAAACTTGACCAATTTGTCAACCTGGTCTATATTTCGATTATGGTTATAATCTCCATCAGTACTTCATAAAATAACAGATGTTGATAAAATTTCATGACAAAAACTCTTACTTCTTTCATGTTAACAGTTTGACCAGCACCATAAGCAAAACTGTGTGTTGAATATAAACTTAAATTCAAACACTTGAACTTATGATTTACACTTTATTGACTACATAGCATGACGCGTTTCGTTGTAACGACGAAACGCGTCATGCTATGTAGACAATAAAGTGTAAATCATAAGTTCAAGTGTTTATCAAGAGATTTTCAATTTACTTTTCGTATGTTTAATATTCTTCCAGTATACCTTATTCAAATACACTATAAAGTTGTACTTTACACCAGTGAACGATATAATATAATTGATATAATAGCGCTGCACCTGCTGGTTGGTCAATGGAAGTTCTGATCAATCTTATTTAGTCTAACTACATATTCTTGAACTTTGAAACTGCACCTTTCACGCCGGAAAATCATCTCGATTATTAGTACACCTATTTCAACATTGAGAATAAAATATCGTACAAATTACTTACCATTTTTATGGACTTCCGCAAAAATGATTATTATTTGCTTTCCGAGAATTCGACATTGTGATACTCTTTGTCAGCAGTTGAAAAATTATTTCCATAAAATGTATTATGGAGGTACTTCTATTTATGTATTAATACCAATAAAATGTTTTTGAGTTTGGTTTAGCTAAGTCAATTATTTATAAACAAATTTACATTTTATTAAGGGAGAAATCAATTGAGGATTTTAATATTTGTTTAGACATTGTAAATATGTTGAAAAATTAAATTTCTGCGAGTTCTAGTTTTGTCAATTTTCGCACTATTCTAAGAAGTTGATTTGTACCGCTTTATCCATAACTTTCTTTGAAAAACCTGAAGCTCCAGCATTTTTTAATTGGTACAAGCTTTTTGTCATTTCTCCGCTCTGAAAAGACTTTTCAGAGCCCTTCAAAAATGATAACGGGTGTTTTTTTAGAGGTATAGAACTTTAAGTTGGCATTACTGTTGAAGATGGCGATCGATTTAACAGCTGAGAAGTGATTTATTCTCAGTTTGGTTTGGCAATTCATCATGAATAGACTCACGCCTGAACAACGCTTGCAAATAGTGCAATTTTATTTTGAAAATAATGGTTCTGTGCGGATTACGTATCGCGCACTACGTCCATTTTATCGTCGACAAAATCGTCCATCAGAGCAGTTAATTCAATTAACCATGGAACGTTTTCGTACCACGTTTACTCTTATTGATAACTCGCATCCCCAGAGACGCCGTACAGAAGAAGCTATTGCTACTGTAGAGCTTAGCACTGAGGAAGACCCGAATGAGTCCATCCGCCATCGAGCACAGGAATTGGATCTGTGTCCATCCACTTTATGGAAGATTTTGAGGAAGAATCTTGGTTTGCGTGCTTACAAAATCCAACTCGTGCAAGAATTGAAGCCAAACCATCATCAAGTAAGGCGTAGATTCGTCGAATGGGCCCAAAAATTATTATATATAAAATATTGCATACTGAGCGAAAAGGTTATAAACTATCCCTGTTAGAAGCCATGGAAATCAATAAGAGGAAGAAATCGAACAATTTATTAAATGATCAAGTTTTAATCAATAATTCTCCGTTATTAAATTTATTCCAGTAAAAATGCAATCGAAGAAAAGTATTCTATGGTCATCCCCCACAATTCAGAAGAAATATGTTCTATAGTCCTCCCCCCTGTAAAAAGACAGTGTTCTATGGTCATTCCCACCCCACGCACTTCAAGATAAACATACGCAGTCCACAGTGTAATAGATTACACTGTGGACTGTACACAAGGATTAGATTATCATCAACATCTGATGAAGCCACTGTGTTGGCGAAACGATATTGTCATGTTTTGATTCAATTATAGTGAAAATCGAAAAACTACTTAGTTTTATTTAAATTATGTATTTAAATTTTCATCAAGTATCGGCCCAATCGATTAATGATATATGTATCCAGCAAAGATGGTTATTTCATAAAATTTTACATTAGGTTTTATAGTTCTTATCTTTGCTGGGATCGGTTATCGCTAAACCGATCAGATCCGTTATCGGATTTAAACATACCAAAACTAGGAATTAATTATGAATTATAAATTACCCCTACTACCTAAACTTATAGTGATAATAAGTTTTTTCTGATGTGTTTCACAAAGAGATTAGTGAACAGTTTAAGCAACTTTACTTCTGTACAATGTAACGAAAATTTTCTTTAAATTCAGTATAGGTAATCGATAGAATTTTTGAAATAACCATAATGTATAAAAAAATCAAATTGTTTATACATCATTGTAGAAATAAATTTTGGGTAAAATGAAAATGTACCGATTAATTCACAACTTGATATTGAATTTCAGGAAAAAAACGAGACAGTTGCAATCCATCTCCCTGCATGAACAAAGGCTCTTGCATTCAAATATCTCAAAGACCGTACTACATATGCAGATGCGATGGAACTGGCTTTTTCGGACAAAGATGTCATAGGGGTAAGAAATAATGCTCTATATTGAACATTAAATATATGGACAGGCAGGCGCTAGCAGTTTAATCACCACAGACATAATTCTCTCCTTTATACCAAAATTTAAAACACAATCTGAATATTTCCGCCGATAAATTAAAATGGGCCGTCCTCCAAAGGTTGCCACCACAAGCAGGGGTCCCGCTTTCCTATCGCTAGCGCGGCCCTGATATAGGAAATTTATTAATAATGCAAAATTTCTGTTTTATCTTTCACATGATAACACAATAAAAATAAATAAAATTTATTTTTATAATTATTTCACAATAAACATCAAAGTATTAGCATTCTCAAACTCAGCAGTTTGAAACCAATGTGGAAGATAAGCAATAATAGTTCGTGTGTAAATGAAAATAAAAACATCTACGCGAAGCAGCCCAGCTTAAGTACCATTATCAAAATTTAAATGGAACTATATTGTATAGAATACTTGATAATTGTTAAGTACATAGTCGGAAATATATACAGAGTATTTATACCAAACGCTTACATGGAATTTAGCCGAATGTTTTTTAATAATAATAAATGAATGTATTGTGTACATTAAACACTTAAATACACAAAGGGAAAGCGTTCGACTAAGCGTTCTTCTGCTTTCTATAAATTAGAATACAATCAAAACAAAAATATATGAAAAGAAAAAATAAAAGAAAAATTTAAGGCAAAAAAGATCATTCAATTTTAGTTTTGTTTGATATGTATAAGAGTAAATTTTATGTGATAATGTATAAAGTTCACAATTAGTTTAAAGTTTTTTTGGGGCCTACCTGCCATTTAAGATGAGTGTTGCACTTTCTTCAGATTATATTGCTCAGTCCGAATACATTCAACTACTGATTCGGAGATTCAATCAATTCAATTGTTGTACAGGAATGTCATATCAACGAGCATCTGAGGCAATGGTATCACCAGATGATCCTCGATCCGCGATAATGTAAATAAATAATAGAGTTAATTATGAAAATTACTTGAAACAATATGAAAAACTTATTCAGTCTGAAACACACTAGAATTGAAAAATGAGAGAAATATCCGAGTTCTTGCCAAAAAAATAAAATATAGATAATATATAGCAAAAACATTCATTAACGAAAAACGGTAGTTTAAATTTTCCGTTGATTGCGACATAATCAAAATAATTATGGAATAAGTACCTACCTACAAGTCATTTGAAAAGGCACATATATACTCTATTGTATTCTGATACAACCATAGAAAATGGTAAGAGTAAAAGGTGCACAAAATACAATTTGTGAACAAATTTATTCAAAATAATGAATAATCTTCTCGACTGTCATTGACAGAGAACCTTTCAGTGGTGAAGTGCTTTTGCGGTAAACTATCAATACTGAAAAAACCTAACGCCTATTGGTGAGGAGTATGAAACTTCAGTAGGACAATAATACAGTGATAAAAACATTTTTTTTCTCTATAATACTATAAAATCTATCCAAGATTTATTTTTGTTTTCATCAGGACTTATTCATATCAGAATTATGTTGCAAGATTATATAACCAAAATAGTCTTTGATAAAAAATTGGTGCTATGTATGTCTGTCTATTCCTGATATACAGTTGTAAATTTGAAAATGAATATTTTGTTTTGAATAATACGTCATATTTATTGATGAATTTTGTTTCAGCTTGTCCTTCACAAGGAGCAACTGCAGGAAATGGTGTATTTCCGTATGAATGTATAGTTATTTAGTTTAATTATTTAGGTGTGATTTTTTGTAATAAAATTAACATTATCAAATATTTAATCTCATATTTATTTCTTCTCAATTTAAAAGTCGCAAGTAGGAAACAATCGTTCAGAATTGCAATTATCTTTTTTCAACTCCATCGCAGTACCCACAGCAATAATAATTAAGGATAAAGCTCTAAAATATGAAAAATTTTTTACTCAAATACTCATAGTCATCTTATTAATAAATGAAATATTAATATTATTAATAATTATTATTATAATTAATAAATTAAATATTTTTACTTATATGGTTACTGGCATCTTAAAAGCATGAATGCTTTCAACATAAACGACTATTTTTTATATTCAGGATGATACCAAGAAACAAAAATATAATTTGGGGATACCAGAAGATAATTTGTAACACAAATTGAAAATGTTCCATATTATTCCATTTAACTCAAATGATGCTGTATTGGATAAAAAAATTTTTAAAGAAGTTTTTCAAAATATTAGAATAAGTACAAGTTGAAAAAATTATTTAGATGAAACTTGAAATATGTGAAAGGCATTCAAGAAAGAAAAAACTTATTATTCATTTGAAATTTTAAAAACTTATTAATTTGCTTTGGAATTTGTGAGTGTATAATGTGACTATTCTGGAAATATTCATCTTGCGCAAATTAAGGGGTGATAAATGTAAAAGCAAAATGTAAAACAATCATAAACGATAAAAGTGTAATTACATAATGTATTTTTAATATAGTTAGCTAAGTTTCATGAAAAACCTGCCACTTGGTAGCTTCATAATAGGATTTTGGGAAGTATATAACGAATGTAGTTTCCAGCACAAATATGTAGTTTCTAATATATTGAAAACGGATCTACCAGAACGAAATTTTTGTCAAATTTTCAAGGAATGTGAATCATAAATTATTAACAAAAAATAATTTTTGTTAGCGAAAATGCCATTCCTTATAATTTACCTCAATGGAACTGAAACTTGGTTTCGAATTTCCGTAATTTCTGTTTAAATATAAAATATTACACACTGTACAAGAATGATTTTTTTTTAACATATAATTCGGAGTACATTCATCATTACTAAAATATACATTATGAAAGCACAAAAAAAAATTTGCTTCAAATCCATCCAATTAATGACTCGGAATTAATTTTACATTTGAAATTTTAAGATATTTTTGAGGTACAAAGGTTTCTTTCCAAATAATTGGCGCTTCCAAAAAAGATTTTCATTAGATCCTCCATTGGAAAAAATATTAATTTTAAAATTCAGAGAAACGAAAAGAGAATAATAAAAACAGTTTTTAGTATTCAACTGATGTAATTGTAACAAGATGGAATATTATATCCCTACCAAGTAAACTGTTCCTTAATCTGATATTAGAATGGGCTACAAATCGACAAAAAGTAATGTTTTCTGATATTATTTCAATTGAAATTATATTTTCAATCACATATAAAACATTAAAAATATATAGCCAGGCTTTAAACTAAATTCTAACAGTTAAGCTTGTAGAGGTACTGCAGTGATTGCAAGTCAAAGAAGGATGGGATTCCTAAATAATCATCAAAATAAAACTTACAAAAAATGGATAACCTCTTAAAAATAAACTCACTGACGCAATCTTTTTTAGAACTTTATTCTAAAAATCACTTTATTTTAATTATTTTTTCAGTATTGTAATTTGTATTAATCCTAACAATAAATTCATTGTATTTATATTTGTCAATGTTTTTTTTCTCATTTTCATTGATTTTGGTTTATTTACTTGATTTTTATAAGCATCATCATCTAGTACAGCAAAACTTTCGAAAAGAACAACTCAAAATACATATCTACACATTCTTTAAATAACTTCATACAGAACGGTACCACCTAAGCTGTCAATATCAAAATAAAAAAACAGTACATTAACTGTATATTTAATCTATTTTCTGGGTTTGCGCCATTCCACTTCACTTTCATAATAATATACAATCAGAACAGACTAGCGAAGTCCACTTTTCAATCAATTGCAAAGTAGTATCATGATATTGAAAATTAGCTCAAATATCGGATTATGTACTCTCCAAGACGCAATTTAATTTATATAGATAGCATATTATGTACACATGATTCAAAGAGCACACGTTATGTACAATGTTTAGCATGAGGCGATTTTCAAAATTGTAAGGACATTTTACACACGTTCTAGTATTGATTGTCATAAAGTCTTAGGTAATATTAAAGAAAATTTTAATTACAAAAATCAATGAGAATGTGGAATTTACAGACAAGATAATTTGAACATGAAACAATTCAGCTACAGATATCCCCTAAAAATAAAAAATTTTTTTGTTTTTCAAAATATATTCTTTGTGAAATGATAAAAATATGTTCTCAATTTACTATTCCATCAACGATTCCAAATATCTTGAGGATATATACATTAACTCTTTTGATATTATTCTTTGCTTACTGTAGATATTAAAAAAGCCATTGAACTGCAATGCAGAGTTTATATCATAAAACATCTTCATCTTTAAATTTTGTTCTGACAATGAAGGAATATTTCAATTTCTTCATTGTTAGAAATTATTAACTGAAGTATTAAAAGAATCACTGGATTTTGATGTTATAAACCGTGATAAACAAATGCTGACAGTGCTCAATATTGTACATAATATATATTATATAACATCAATAGCATTTACATAATTCCTAAGTGAGTAGCTAGAAAATACCTTGAGTATGAAAGAGAAATTTTGAGAAAACTGCTTTTCAAAGAATTTAACTATTAACACCTGAATGTAAATACAGAACTATTTAAAATAAAATATGATTTACAAAATTTTATAATTTCATAAGATATATAATGAAAATGTTCAACATTAAAAATCAGTCTCCATCAATACAAAATAGAGTTGAAATATTAACACAGACATGCAAGAAAATATAACAAAAGTAAGGAATTAATCATTTATTCATTATAAAATGAAAAACCATGTATGAAAAATAGTATTAAATCATTAAAATAAGAATATAACCAGATTAACTAAAAGATTAATCTTTACTCAAATTGCTATATTCTCAAGTGAAGGAGTATTATAGCAAGCTCATTAAATTACATAAATAAAATTAAACCAGTGCTAAACAAAACTGTTTAAAATCATCAAAAAGTATGTCAAAAAAAGGTTAAGCAAATTTTTAACTTAAAAATTAATGGAGAAAAGAACATTCAGGTGACAAATGCACTATTATAAAAAATATTTATATATTTCATATGGCAAATCTACAAGATTTTAGAAAAAAACTGCGTATAAAATAATAATTCAATTGCATCAAGAAATTTATATTCTGAGTTGTTTATCCTTGATTAATATTATTTGTAACATAGGAACATATAGTTGAACAGTTGGGCATAGAGATTCAGTCAATATAAGGGATAAATAAAATATACGAATTAATGACACTGTTGGATTAAAAAATTGAGACATCGCCAGCTTAGAAAATTAAAGATATAGAATGCGTAAACCCAGAATTATTTTTTGGCTTCATTTTGTAACTGTGCTATGTACTCCAATCAAGACATCGCCCAACCTCTAATTCCACTTTAAACCTTCAATTTGAAGAATAAACAAGTGGTCAAATCCTCAAAACTTTAGATTTTCTTGCCAAAAATGATTTTTAAATGATTATGAATGAAGAAACAAATATGCTCTGCTCTAAATATGGTTATTTATTCTATAAACATTATTCCTCAGTATACTGATGAACTTCAATGAATATTTTTTCAGAAAAAATGACATTTTTAACATTTTGCAATTTAAATCATTGAGATGATAAATTGATCAATAGTACTCCTGATCAAAATACAATAATAACATTAGCAATAACGGCTCAAATATTGTTGTAATTTTTTAGTATGAATAATGAACAAAATTCTGACGAAAAGCATGAAGTTTCTTACAAAGAGCAAAGAAGAAAGGGCTGTTGTCATCATGTTTTGTAACAAAAACAAGGGTAATGTATGAATGTTGTAAAAAATGGTTCATTTTGAATAAAAATAGAAGCAAACTGGTAGTATAGAAAACTACTACGCAGTTTACATTTCCTGATCTTTCCTTCAAGTTGCTTATTTTCAACAATAGACTATTAGTTGCATGTTTTCAATAATTTAATTGGAATGGATTATATCGTACGTAGTAGATAGGGACTTATAAAATACAAGTATAGACCTTGATTAACTTCCACTGCTAAGAGACGAGAATTATAAATGGGTAGAAACACTGAGGTAATTCTACAGGGTGATCCACTGTTCAGGCCAAAGAGAATTGCGTTGAAAAAAATTATGGGTAGCAATGGCGACCGAAGAAGCGTTAAACCATCATTAATTGCTTAAATATCCAATTTTTATAATGTAAAAAAAAATATTTTCTTGGTAATGAAATAATTTTAAATGATGCATAATATTTATGCATATATTATTTGCTAATGAAAGACCGAAATAAGATTTATTCAATTGATGAAATTATTGATAGTTTCAAAATAAGGAACAAAACCAATCGAGGCAGTTGATCATCCTGTGAATTTTACTCAGAGGACTTTAAAATTATATTGATAATTTCGTTGACTCTATGTACGATACTAAATAGGGATGGTAATTGCAACCAAAGGACCATTGCTACGGTCTAATCATTGCCGTTATTCAAGCACGATGCCAGGAGAATGTTGAGTTCGCGCGTCACAAGAGAAGCCGTTAGTTCCATTCGGACCTTTAGGTTGTCGAAACACTGTAAATTTGGGCCCAGCATCATCCAAAGATACTGTTCTCAACCTACTGATCAGTCGCTCAGGTCTAGCTTGGACATCACTGAAAATTTCGATTCAATAGATTAATTCTAATTATTCAGATAAAATCTTATATCAGAGACAAATAAGTATAAATGCATATACAAGATATCAAATTCCATAAAAAGTAATAATAATTTATTGGATTTCTCAGCAAAACAACATTATAACCAACAAGCTTCTATATTCTCCGAGCAGGTGTACCTGCCAAGCTTTCAAACACTTGTTAGAGTTGTTGAAGCCAATTTTTCACTATCCACGAATTAAATTATTGTTTAAGAAACATTATAAGTCAGAAATTTATTTCATATCAAAAGAGAATTATATTACAAATGAGATAAGAGCTTAACCATCTACTAATACATAACAGTTATTTGAAGTATTTTTAATTGAGGTTTAGATTTTAGACCGATATGTGTTTTGAAAAGAATAAGTAATGCCCATATGCTGTTATTTCTCTTACCTCACTTTAACCACATTACATGCTGCAGATTTGCCACTTCTATGGTTAGTCACTAGCACAAATTCGACAGTATCCCCAACCTGAAGAGTTACACCTTCTCGTACTTCAGTCATGTGGAAAAACAGTTTTTTACCTTCTTCTACTTCGTACGCCAAGAATCCAAAATGACCTTTAATTGCATCTACAATGGCGCGCAACTTTTTTCTCACTGCTTCAATGTTCGCAGCACGTCCCGTCTCGTCAACCTATGGATAAATAATTGATTGAAAGTTCTCAATAGTGAATTAAAAAAATATTTGTTCGCAATGCTACATATGTTGATATGACTACAAGCCGAATTAACTTGGAAATTTTAATTGTAACTTGTGTGTGGAAAGAGATAAAAACATGAATCTATGCATCAAGTAGTAAACAAGGAAGAGAGAAGAAAAAAAGCTAGTCTTTTTTTTATACTTTATATTTGAATGTAAACTTAAATTCAAACACTTGAACTTATGATTTACACTTTATTTTTATAAGTTTACTTATGATAAGTACATCTAATTTACGCTTTTGTCTGGAGAATTTGCTATGAACGCTACTGTTAACTCTAGATCTAGTATAACTATCTAAACTATCAAACTCTATATGATGTAATCTAAAAATCTAATCTAAAATAATCTAAATGATAATTCCGAATGGATTACCTTGAGATATTCGTTTGAAATATCTCTCTGATTGTACTGTAGTTTGCAGTCTTCTTTGATCCACGTTTTCATTCCTTGTATGACCCCTCTACTTACTACTGGTGTTATCTCTTCTCAGTTTGATGTATTTGGGGAACACTTCTTTCTTCAGACATGTTGTTAAAAACCATATATTCTGCGTGTTGATAGCACTTTTAAGTAACAGCTTAAAGTACCATCGTGCCAAAAAGCTGTTATCAGCTTCTTTTAAATATTTAATAGTGTTGGCATTTACTTGATGTAAATCCATTATAATTGAATATAAACTTAAATTCAAACACTTGAACTTATGATTTACACTTTTTACGGTGAAAATGGTATGAAGTGTAAATCATAAGTTCAAGTGTTTGAATTTAAGTTTATATTCAATTATAATGGATTTACATCAAGTAAACGCCAACACTATTAAATATTTAAAAGAAGCTGATAACAGCTTTTTGGCACGATGGTACTTTAAGCTGTTACTTAAAAGTGCTATCAACACGCAGAATATATGGTTTTTAACAACATGTCTGAAGAAAGAAGTGTTCTTCAAATACATCAAACTGAGAACAGATAACACCTGTAGTTCAGCAAGGAATGAAAACGTGGATCAAAGAAGACTGCAAAATACAGTACAATCAGAGAGATATTTCAAACGTATATCTCAAGGTAAACCATTCTGAATTATCATTTAGATTAAATCATATAGAGTTTGATAGTTTAGATAGTAATACTAGATCTAGAGTTAACAGTATCGTTCATAGCAAATTTTCCAGACAAAAGCGTAAACTAGATGTACTTATCAAAAGTAAACTTGTAAAAATAAAGTGTAAATCATAAGTTCAAGTGTTTGAATTTAAGTTTATATTCAATTATCCTGGATTTACATCAAGTAAATGCCAACACTATTAAATAGTCATTATAATTATGTTCTGACTAAAGCAAATGGAATCTGCTATATTACAACAAAAATTGAACCCTAATAAATTACTCAGCTGTCTCTGATAAAGTTAAAATTTACAGTGTTGTATATCACAAAAGCTTTTACTTATTCTGTTAATTACTCGTATGCTACAAAGGCTATACAACAATACAGCTGTAACAATATAACTACCACTCCTTTGACATGGAAATTTGTGTACATTAAAGATGTATTTTACAAGTGTCTTATTTTTAATTCTGTATTTAAGTAGGTTTTCATGATGACAAAATATGTGACTATTCACTTAATCAGAAAACATGAAATTATCAATTAGGATAATTTAGCAAAAAATGAACGTTTTTAATTTCAATTGTGTATGAAAACTTCAATTTTACAGATGGGGAGTATTTATCATTATATTGTTCTATAGTTTTTATATAAACTATATGACAACAAACCAAGAACAATACATGAAAAAAAAAGTCAGATTTACTTACCTCTTCGGATAAACAAATAAAAAAAACAGAGGATTCAAAAAAGCAGTAATGCTTTAATATAACCAACATGACGTAAAGTTAGGAAGCTCTGATAATTTAATTTTTTGATAATTTTAATAAATACATTTGAATATAATAGTACACATTTTCTATGTTCTTGTGTTAATGCACATTCAGAACTGGACCTTCAACTTAAGAGGACTGGCAGATAACCCATTACCCATAATTGAAAACAAAACATATACAGTAAAAATAACTCCTTCTAAATAAATGATTAAATCTGAATTATTTGGACAAAATAGTTGTAATTTAGATACACTGAACGACAAGGGCGATCATGAAATATTTCAACATCATCACAAATCATATTGTGTTTCTTACATACTTAGTGGTCATAAAATTAATTCAACTGAAATTTTATATTTTATAGAAACTTCAAATAGCATACAAGATAATCAAATTATGATAAACTGGGTGTAGTTTTTTCCAATGTTTCATAATTCCACTTTACATAAACTTGTTTCTGAATTTTCATGATATTTAAATAACTATGTTTGCCTTTGTTCAAGACGAATATTTGAAGAAGAGAAATACACATCACACTCTACCAACCAGGTATATTAAGAATCATATCAATCTTAAATGATGACTTTATTGGAAACAGAATCAAAAAAATATACGCACTCAATCATAATTTCCATTCGCGAAATTTTTACCACACTGAAATGGAATGTAGTTGCCTGTTTCAATATAACACATAGAGTTTTATTCAAAATCCAAAGTTTCAGAGATAAACACAGACGAAAAAAAAAAAAAAAAATATGAGAAACACAGCTAGCAAAGCTGAAATATTTTCCTATTTCAAAATTATAATTGGTTCAAAAAAATTTTGTTAAGTGAAATCATTTATCCTTAAAATCAAAAAAGAATGAAATATACACTCCTAGAATGTTTCATGTAATAATATGTAAAGGTTTATTGAATATTCCATAAAAGATTTTTTTCTATGTAAAACTTTAACAACTTAATTTGAATAAAATTAAGTAGTTTGTAATTTTCGCTATAATTTAGTCAAACATGACAACGACTGAGATTGAATTCTCGCTTAACTCTTGATGAAACATAATTAAATATTGAATTAAATTAAACTCTTGGCTTAATGTTTCACGATTATATTCAACAATATCAATTTGTCAACATGTTTCGAGTGTGAGCTCATTTTCAAGACTAAAATACAGCAAGGAACAAACAACAAATTTATATCTATACAATGGATGTAAGGAGGGAGGACAATTGAATTTATTTGTACGTATTTATTTTTTGTGAGAATTGAATTGATTTTAGTGAATAATAAAGAAAAGATAAATGTTGAAGACAAAAGAGGGATTTATAAAATTTTTTGTAATGAATGTCCAGCGTTCTATATTGACCAAACAGGTAAAAAATAAAAACTCGGGTTGACGAGCATAAAAGGTCGATTTTGTACAATGTTAATAAAACCGGATTTGCAGAACATTGTATTAACTCCAACCACTTTATAGATTTTGAGAAAACCAAGTGCTTACACGCAGGTAATAAAGAGAAACGTTTAGACCTTTTAGAGGCAATTGAAATATGCAGTTCTTGGAAAAAAAAAAAAGACATCGTAAATGAACACTTAGATTTTCAATTATCCTCCTTCCTTACATCCATTGTATAGATATATATTTGTTGTTCGTTCCTTACTGTATTTTAGTCTTGAAAATGAGCTCACGCTTGAAACAGTTGACAAATTCATATTGTTAAATATAATCGTGAAACATTAAGCCAAGAGTTTAATTTAATTTAATAAACATGACAATATTGTTTCGCCAACACAGTGGCTTCATCAGATGTAGATGATAAACTCTTTACAGTCTTCAGCTGATGATCTCACTGTGTTGGCAAAACAATATTTTTATGTTTGAATGAAGTTGAAAATTACAAACTACATAGCTTTATTCGAATTTAACTTGTAATAATAGGTATGCAATACATCTTCAAAATTTTCGACGTGATAACGTGACGTGTCTTACAAATCGATGGATCGATTTCCGGCTGCACGCACGAAATGTATGCAATTTTTCATCAATGTTCTTTTTTTTCAGAAAAATTCTTTACGAAAATTCAACCCACCTGAAGCTGTACATGATCTCCCACTTGTAGAAGTTCCCGCTTGTTCATAAGGCCCATAATCCCAAATTCGTACTCCAGTGGCTCATCTTCTGGACTTTCACTGTTAATTTGAATGAGGCCTGAGTAGTCGTTTTGATCTGGATTTACGGATCTCAAAGGTCGAATAACTGTTCCGTCTAGAATCTCGCTGTCAACTTGTGGCTGAATGATTGTGCCTTTCGGAATTATCCGTACATTTTCAGCGGAAGAACAAGTGCCGGAGTTATTACGACTGCCTAAGTTATATTCTACCTCCTGGCCTAACTCCAAAGTGTTAGAATCGCCGTCGAAGTTACTGTTTAATAACAAAACGAATTACATTGAGCAACATTAAAGAAAAAGTAGTTTTTTCTCATTAATAAGGACACTTACGTTATAAACACATATTAGACACACATGAGTTTCTAAAACCAGATAAATATAAAAATGTACAAACCTGAAATGAAAGAAAACTTCCTTATCATGTTGAATTGTTTCAATGAAGCCAAAACCATCTTTAAGGGCAGCTATAAACCCTTGATAAATTTGGCCATTACTTATACTTTTGTTCAATTTCATGCCATTAGTTTGAGAAGAAGATTGTACAATTGTTATATTGGTAGCAATGAGCTCCTTGTTCCTCCTCACTTGATTGATATCGAATTTGATCTAAAATGACAATATTTTTTCATGAAATTATATATATATATATATATATATATATATATATATATATATATATATATATATATATATATAAAATTGATTTATTGCCTGTTTAAGAAAGTTAATTTTCAAAGTTTTTAGCAATAACAGGCTTATTTTAATGTGAAAAACTTTATTCTCGTTGACGTTTCGTTGTATATCACAACTTTGTCAAAACTAATATATTATTGAATTTTATGAATTACTAAAGATATCAAAATGTTTAAAGTAACAGGGGGAAAATTTTGACGTTTGTTCTTAGAGAGTACCTAATTAAAATTAAATGATCAAAATTCAAAGGTAATAGCCCCTAAAAAGTATAAACAGGATATTACGACCCCCTGATTTTTGTGTGAATTTGGGTTAGAAAACCAACAAAGAAAAGCAAAGCCAACTTATATAGTTGAAAAATATACAACTAAGTCCCATATGCTGTAGGCTTGAAACACCAAGAAATTAGGTTTTTGAAAGCTAAGAAAGCTATTCTTGAAAATACCTTATCTCCTAGCCTAGGATAATGCTTCAGATCGATGTCCTTTGAGTAAAAAATAATGTTCTTCTTTTGACCATTGACCTGATATGTAATGAGACCTGTGTCAGGCTGCTGATGCTCTCCATTGCCAAGACCATTTTTTGTGGGGCTTTTAGTGGCCCAATTGATAGGAGGTATTTCTTTACACACTATTCCTAGAACGTCGCACTCAACACAAGTTTCGAACTGTACAGATCCTTGAGGGAGGCATTTCATGCGAATTGCACTTTGTCGATTATTGGAAAAAGTGCTACTCTGATCCTGAATTACTGTGAATTCGAATTCGTCGCCAACCTGTCGTATTGCCAATAATTAAATAATATGGTACAATTTCCAGCATAATAAAAATAAATCAAATATAAGGAAACAAAAACAGGTAATTTGACTGATGAGACCGTTACTCAATCGAAATCAATTTACTACATGTTTGAGTTCTTCCACATTTAATCTAAAAATTTAAACAAAAAAATAAACAGTTGTAAAAAGCGTTTTACTAACAGCTTCAGCTTCTTCATGTGAGTTAACAGTTTAAAATGTTAATACATGAAAAAATATTTAAGATGTATTTTTGAGGAAAACTTAATATGAAAATATTATCAGTCTAGCTTTGGAAAATAGGGTAACACCCCGAAACAATTGTCAAGCATTAATTTAAAATGTTAGGGATTTATTTAATACATTCGTGATTTATTGACAGCCAATTGTCATTTATTCAATATATGAAAATATTCAACATGAGTAATCTTATTTATGTACAAATTAAATGTTATTTTCCAATATCCTCATAGATAACATAAATGCTACTTAAAGAGAACTTTAAAATATTTCTATCCGATAAATAAAATGATAATGAGTCAATTCTTCATCATTTTCCCAAATTATGAAGAAAACATTTGCTAATGATCATTGAAAAATAAAACAAAAATCATTAACCACAGTTGAACTCCAAAGCATGATAAATGACATAATTATACCTAAATATGTTCAAATGTTGTCTCTTTAAATGCATTAAATCTTACATGAAATCATAAGCTAGATTAGCAATAAAAACAAACCTGAATTGTCTTTTCAGAATCCAATATTTCATTGAAATGAAAAAATAATCTAGGATCGCGATCAACACATCTTAGAAAACCAAAACCTTCTTTCAAACTGACGACAATGCCTTGTTCTCGTTTTTCACCTGACACTAAAAAGCTTTCATCAAGGAGGGAAATGTGTGTCGCTCTGTTGAGTCCATCCCTCCTGTCAGTTGCGATGCGAAATTGCACCCAATCACCGTGACGTAGGGTGAAATCGCCCTTTTGATCTTTATCCCCAAATGAAATTTCAACCTGAAAAAAAATTAACCTGATGAATTCGTCTTGCAGACAGAAATGGAACTGTCTGCCTTATGCGAATAAAATGTGCCACCGATTTCGATTTTCTCTAACAATTATCATATCGTACATATTTACACAGCCAGTTCTACGGTGGCATTAATTTTTTAAGTGAAAACTTCTTTAGCGGCGCTGTGTATTTTTTTGGAATGGGTAAAAATTTCTAAACTCGCGTCAGGACACGGGAGATGATCGAGAATTCGTAAGACGGATGGACAGAGAGCAGGCGGCGCAAGGCGCTTGCGCGAATGTTCATGTATATTTTTCATTCAATTGTCAAAGTTGACGTGCGCATGTAAATGATCTAGCAATTGACGCTCTTGTTAAAAAGATGAATGTGTTAATTTTATCAGAAACTTATATGGGTAACGATGAAATAATTGACTTTCTGAATTTCAACTTTGTTGCCAGTTTCAGAAGAAATAATCGTCCATCGGGAGGAGTAGCTATTTATCAAAATATGAACACAGTTCATTATTGTACAAATTATATGGATGTGCATGTGAAATACAACAGCATGTTTAATGCTACTGTTTCTGATATCGGTGATATTTGTATAAGTCGTTGCCACTTTGGTGATAATCAGTTTATTATTATGGTTTCCGTTTACATCTCTCCAGATAAGTCATTGCGTGCTATACGAGACTTCTTGTACGAAAATTTATTCATTTATTCTCATGACGCATCTGCATTGCTTAAAAAAAATTGGAAAAAGCTTTGATGAATTGTCAATGATTTTGAGTGGAGATTTCAACATAAACTTTGCAGACGATAAAAATCAACTATTAATTGAATTTTTAAATAATGAATTTGGTTTAACTATGTCAAATGATCGCATTCTTAGCACAACGAAATACAAAACTACTATTGATGCGGTCTTTACTAGACACGTAAATAGGTTAAAATCAAAACTCTTCGTTTCTTACTTCAGCTATCATAAACCTATCGTATCAGTTTTAGAAATTGGCGATGATGGTTCTGGTAAAGATGATGATGAAAAAGTCGTTGAAATTATGGATGGAAGTTGATTTTCCTAAGAGATAAACTTTTTAATGTAAAATAATTGTAATAGTTCTGAAGTGTTACATTTTTAATGTAATATAAATTGCCATGTTTGTGTACGATAGCGCAATAAATGAATATTGTATTCTACCACATAAATAATAATACTTTTATACTGATAATGAAAGCAATTCGTACAAAATTATTCTCTAACCATTCCAAAATATCAAAAATGCACAACATTAATATTCAAGTTTTCACTTCTGCCGACACTCCCGGAGTGCAACCCGTCGTTTTTTTTTTTTGAAGAAAGACTTTAAACTTAAAAAAGAATTCCCTATTATTTTCTTTTATAAAATAGGTAATTTTAGAGTGAAAAGTTTTTAATGTTATTAGTCGATCTGACATCCTCCAAAAAGCTAGAAACACGCCTGAATGGTTACTTTCTTATGCATAGGGCAGGAGCACCACTTATGGCCATTACCCCGCCTATGGCATTTCACTTTAATTGATTGAATAAGGTGTATCAGAAGTGGAGAATTTTGAAGTCCGTAACAAAAAGTTTCTGTTCATTTTATTTTAAATGAAATCTGTTTAACACTAGATTTTCTAAAAGTGCAGACTTAAAACATAAATGACATTCAGCACTAATGTCTTCTCAAAATCCAAAATACTCATAAAATGAACACTAGAACATTCATTCGAAAAATTCAAATTAATCAAGAGAATGTGATTTTTTCATTCATGATTTCATTCAGTGCCATAAGCACAAAAAATTTCATTTCCTTATATGTATATATATGTATATATATATATATATATATATATATATATATATATATATATATATATATATATATATATATATATTTATTCATATTATCAAATGAAATGTTATAAATACCTCCGAGTGGTCTGGGGCTCTATATTTAATTCTTCCAGGCAAAGGATCAGACTGATGACGAGCATTGGGACCTCTATCCAGAGGCTTCTGCACCTGTCCTTTAATTACTTCAGGTTTCAGATCTTCAAATATCACTGTACCAGGTGGTAGGCGGATAATATTACACGCAACTTCTTTACCCTAGAAAGAATATGTGTAAACATGTACATTCAGTGAACTCAGTTATTTTAATGACAACTTCATGAATTATTTTTTGTCTTACATTTCGAGTTTGAATGATGAATTCAACATCATCTCCAAGTCTTAATTCCTCTTTGGTTTTGGCTTCAGAAAAATGAAAGAATATTTCCTTTACTATATCAGCCCTCTCAATAAATCCAAAACTTTCCTTCATGGAGCAAACTACGCCCTGGTACTTGACAGGGTGAGCAGCATTCTCCAGTCTAACGTGACAAGCTCCCAAATTACCACTGGAAAATCATAAACAATAAAAAGCATGAACACATTTCACTGAAATCGATGATATATGTATATATCCCACATTTGAAATTTGATATGCATTATCAAAGTGCAATAAAAGCATTATTGAAAACTATAGAAAGCAAAAAAATATCTCCTCTTTAATAGTGGCCCCCTTTTTTTGGCCGAGAACTCCAAAAAAAAAAGAAATATATATGTATATCAAAATGAGGATAATAGCTTTGTACTGTCCTTTTCAGTTTTTATAACAATCAAAAATTTACCGATTATTAGTTGCAATTTGAAAGCTGACTTTATCTCCTGAGCAGAGAGTTACATTTCCCTCCACATCATCCTTGGTATAGGGCAAGAAAAAGCATTCCCCTCTGTTTTCATAGCTAATTCGTCCTGTTATGTCACCGGATGATCCTTCGCCCCTCACTTCAGTGGTGACAGTACCTGTTACTCTCTCTTCACTCATAACAACTTCTGGAGCTATTTTTGTAACGGCACTAGCGATGGGTTTGCCGGTACGGCGATCGTACGTCATCTCGAATTCCACTGGATCGCCAATTTTCAAATGGTCACGATTTCCACTGAACTGTGAAAAGTGGAAGAAAAGTCGGGCCTGCCGCTCGCAGCATTGAATAAAACCATAAGAATGCTGAAACATAGTGTGTGCTAAGCTTTTGAGAATGTTTGCTTCAAATCAAACATTTTAATTATTTACAATCATATTGAAACTACACAATTCAAAATATGAAGCTTACTTATGAGTTCCAATTTCATGATGGAATTGCTCAAATATGCGATCAATTCGCAAATATTATTATTAAATTACTATTAGAAAATATCAACATTATTATGAAGTTCATATAATTATGAGACGTCAACAAGATTCATTATATCGTATTTGTCTGAGATGCTTTATTTCTAAATGAATTAAACATAATAATTTTGGAGAACCTTAAATTATTATGAAGTTGTAGAACAGAAATTAGGGTAGTAAATTAATATTCAATTTTTTACATCTTACCAGCAGTTTTTCAATGATACCCGTCTCACGGGTTCCTAAATTTGTGGAATTGGAATCATTGTAGCTGGAATTATTACCGTTGGACTGCGAAGGAGGGAATATATTGGTATTGTTGTCTCCTGAACTGTTGAATACACTGTTGGAATCCAGAGAAAAAGTTCCTTGAAAAAGTACATTATTATACAAAATTGTATAACTATAATACTTAAGTCTCATAATAAGTATATATATATATATATATATATATATATATATATATATATATATATATATATATATATATACATCCTTGTATTTATTTTGCGTCCTTCCAAAAACGGGTGTATTATGCGTCCCCGAGAAATACTCCGAATTTTATTATTATAATTGTGTATACTGGTTCTTTTAGACATAAGGAATCCGAATTGGCGTTTTTATCTCCAATTTTCCGATTTTTTTTTCGTGTATACTTTTTTTCCATTTAGAGTTGTATTTTGCGTCATTACACGTTTGTAAGTAAGTTGCGCCCAATGTATTTAAAAACCATCTGTAGAGGGATTTTGCTTCCGAAAATATATATTTTTCAATATCTGTATGTATTGTACGTCATGGTTGTTGCCAAGTCTATTTAAAATCGTTAATATGTAGTAAGGAGTGTAATTTGCGATGTTAGTATAATATATTGGTGTAATTTGCTTTTAGATATCAGTTTATGTAATTTTTTTTCATTGATTTCACAAACAAAATTTGAATCAAATCAAAACCTTAATAATATAAATAACTTGGTGAATGATGTTTCATCTTCTTTCGTAAACGGAATCATTTCAATTAACTCCACCAGCAAATTGAATATTTTTATACATGAAGTGAATACATGTTCACTTTAAAGAATTCGAGTTTTACTTGAAATCAGTATTCCATATTGAGTCGATGGCTCGAAGCCCTCAGAATGAGGCTTCGGTCTTTCCAAGAGATGAACCTAGTACCTGATGGGGAACTAATGAAATGTGCGGAGTGACAAAAAATAGATGTAACCGAAAAACCACTTCGAATGTGTGAAATATTTATGCAAATGAACAAAGATGTTATGAAAAATATTAAGAAAATATATTATGAAAAAAAATGAGTGGTTTTCGAATAAAATCGTAATTATACACGACAATTTGTGTGTAGTTTTCAAATATACAAGTATCTTAAGAGGTGGTCACAGTTATCGGAAATACTTGGGTGAGAAAATGAAGCGAATCACAGCAAAATTCGACACAACACAAAGCTAAGGGGCAATTTCATTCCCATTTCTCTATTTTCTTCGAGATTCTGTCGTATATGGTTTTTTAACAGTAACTATTACACTTGAAGTACAAAATGTCCCAAGCGGCGTTAAATTCAATGAAAATGCAGGGTTTTCAAAACAAAACTAACAATATGCGTTAAATATCCAAACGCCCAACGAAATCACAAAGTTGAAAAAATTAAATTACGGTTAAACAATATTGGACTTCTGTTAGATACATTTGAAAATATCCATTAACGGATTGTGAATGTTGATTGTGAAATATCGAATGACGAGACATTGAGCGAGTGCATTATTTAAATTCACATAGAAGCACTCAATCCATTCAGTAAAGCAGATGTGATTCATCTGAAAAATCGGAATAATCAAAAAATAAATATAAGGTTGCCTTAAAGAGAGTACCTAAGTCACATTCGAGAGTTGATACGGCAATTGCCTTGATTTCTATCATTCCTTCAGGTGGATAGTAATGAACAGATTTCTGATACACATATAATGCATTACGTAGGTACCTACTTGAAATCTTTATTGAAAGGTGAATTTTTCGATAGTAAGAAGCTTTCGAGGATAATTACCGCTTGAACTTTAAAAAATCGCTTTCATAATAAAAGAATCAGTACACAATAACGTGAAAATGCTTTCGGAGTTGCCGGGAATTGTCAAAGAACCTGGAAGGGAATTTAGAATCGTTCGGCGAACACGTAGATTCATGGGATACGTTGCTTATTCATACATCCAAGTAAAATAGATTGAATTACGCATACTTCGTGGTAAAGGTCAGTACTAGTCCATTGAAATGTTACATTGAACCTTGCATTTATCAGAGGACGCAATTTTATTGTTGGGACATGTGGGGGGGGGGGGGGTTGCTAGAAGCTTAACTCTGAGTTTGTGGGGTTGCAACCCTTGTCCCGCGGCCGCCATATTGGAAAAAGGGGTGTAAACGCCTTTTATCCATATCTCTCAAACTATACATCTCACCAAAAATTTGTGGAGACATAATTTGTAGCAAATCGCTTTTTCTACAATTTTGTTCATCTAACTTTTTCCGATAAAATTGAAAATAAAAAAGTTATTAACAAAAATATGTGAAATTTTTTCCAAAAATTTCCTTTTTTGTGTTATAACTTTTTTTTTTCAATTTTATCGGAAAATTACCTCAAACCAATATTGTAGGCAATTCGATAACAAACAATTTGACCTATAATTTTTTTTATTTACATGCATTTGCGAGGGTTTTGGAGCGCTCCAAAGCCGACTACTCGCAACAATCTGGTCACAATGGAACGTCAGATTTACTTATATATTATTCTTTTATTTTAGATAACGTTCTTAATATTATTTGCAACATTATTATATTATTATTTAATTTTAACTGACCTTTTTTCTTACCATAATACTTACAATATTATTCTT
This sequence comes from Henosepilachna vigintioctopunctata, assembly GCA_030704895.1. Taxonomy (NCBI): domain Eukaryota; kingdom Metazoa; phylum Arthropoda; class Insecta; order Coleoptera; family Coccinellidae; genus Henosepilachna; species Henosepilachna vigintioctopunctata. The sequence continues at coordinate 808,722 of JARQZJ010000044.1, read as the reverse complement.
TTTTACAATAATTTCTAATGCGACTGTACATTTACAAGAACTAGAAGCAGGTAGAAAAGGTCCAAGTTACCGTTTGGGGACAAGTTAATATCTGCCTGCTATTTTTTTATTATTTGCCTTTCAAGGTTTAGCTGTTTTCTCCTCCTCTATTTCTTTTTTCAGTTGTGCTACGTATCTCGCCACGTGTAGACGTATTAAAAATTGTGAACACTATTTTCAATTAAGTAGATATAATTCAGAGTTTTGCGTGCAGAATTTTTCATTTAGTGATAAGCTTCTGGCTTTCTTTAATAGTTCATCATGAGTGATTGTTTTATTTGTAAAAAGCCTCTCGGGGATGACAAAATAAGAACTGTGAAAGCTAGAGGAGTAAAAACGTTGCTTGATCGAGCAAAAGCCAAAAACGATGTAGAAAATGAACAATTTTTACAAACTGTTTCGGAAGTAACTGTGCATACGCAATGTTACCATTATTACAATGATAGTCGAACGGATAATGTCGTTCGTCGTCTGAGCAGTAGCAGTTCATCATCTTCAGTTTCAGAAATTGTAGCGACAGATTTTGATTTTTCGCTTAATTGCTTCATTTGTGAAGAAACATATGCAGATCAGAGTCATTTGCGTCAAAGCCGGCATCGCATTTACGGTCATCGCATTGCTTTTCACGCCACCATTGTTTGGAGTACAATTGCTTGCTACAATCCTAGTGATATTTAGCTCCATCATCTACTAAGCTGGGTACATTGGCTATACGATCAACAATGCCCTTTGCCTCGTCGTCAGATCGTCTGAGAACAAGGTCCAGAATGCTTTTTTTGTACCTTCATTTCGTACCTGACAGATCTTCCTCAGCCGGCTTTGACGCAAATGACTCTGATCTGCAAATGTTTCTGCACAAATGAAGCAATTAAGCGAAAAATCAAAATCTGTCTCTAGAATTTCTGAAACTGAAGATGATGAACTGCTACTGCTCAGACGACGAACGACATTATCCGTTCGACTATCATTGTAATAATGGTAACATTGCGTATGCACAGTTACTTCCGAATCAGTTTGTAAAAATTGTTCATTTTCTACGTCGTTTTTGGCTTTTGCTCGATCAAGCAACGTTTTTACTCCTCTAGCTTTCACAGTTCTTATTTTGTCATCCCCGAGAGGCTTTTTACAAATAAAACAATCACTCATGATGAACTATTAAAGAAAGCCAGAAGCTTATCACTAAATGAAAAATTCTGCACGCAAAACTCTGAATTATATCTACTTAATTGAAAATAGTGTTCACAATTTTCAATACGTCTACACGTGGCGAGATACGTAGCACAACTGAAAAAAGAAATAGAGGAGGAGAAAACAGCTAAACCTTGAAAGGCAAATAATAAAAAAATAGCAGGCAGATGTTAACTTGTCCCCAAACGGTAACTTGGACCTTTTCTACCTGCTTCTAGTTCTTGTAAATGTACAGTCGCATTAGAAATTATTGTAAAAAAGAATAATATTGTAAGTATTATGGTAAGAAAAAAGGTCAGTTAGAATTAAATAATAATATAATAATGTTGCAAATAATATTAAGAACGTTATCTAAAATAAAAGAATAATATATAAGTAAATCTGACGTTCCATTGTGACCAGATTGTTGCGAGTAGTCGGCTTTGGAGCGCTCCAAAACCCTCGCAAATGCATGTAAATAAAAAAAATTATAGGTCAAATTGTTTGTTATCGAATTGCCTACAATATTGGTTTGAGGTAATTTTCCGATAAAATTGAAAAAAAAAGTTATAACACAAAAAAGGAAATTTTTGGAAAAAATTTCACATATTTTTGTTAATAACTTTTTTATTTTCAATTTTATCGGAAAAAGTTAGATGAACAAAATTGTAGAAAAAGCGATTTGCTACAAATTATGTCTCCACAAATTTTTGGTGAGATGTATAGTTTGAGAGATATGGATAAAAGGCGTTTACACCCCTTTTCCAATATGACGGCCGCGGGACAAGGGTTGCAACCCCACAAACTCAGAGTTAAGCTTCTAGCAACCCCCCCCACATGTCCCAACAATAAAATTGCGTCCTGTGATAAATGCAAGGTTCGGCCTAAAAATTGTAACATTTCAATTGACTATACACCTTATCGTTGTTATTGATCTCATAAAACTAATAGCATATTGAACATAATCATAAAGATAAAATCAAAAGAGGAATCCAAATTCCGAACTATTTCAGATGTGATATAAGCAGAAATTGTTCACTAAATTATTTCGACAAAGACAGTAAAAGTTCAAACTATTGGTTCAGTTGATGTGATTATAGAGGATATCGAATTTCATCAATATTGTTCTGATCTAAAATGAGAATCTGTAACAAAAGATTGCCCGTGTATCATTCATAAATTCATGGCAATGGTTCTTTTCGCAATTTCATGTGTATGTTTCTAAAATACAGAAGCATAAGCTCGATATCCTCATTGTTTTTCGATATCAAAATCTTGAAGGTGTTAATTCGACACATTATTAACTATACTTCAACTACTTCACCTACTACTTCAACTTCATGATATTCGTAGAGAATAAAAAAATAACACACATAGAGTAGGTAATACTCACAAGGACTTATTCTCAAATATTTATTTTTATATCTATGAGACTACGTATAATTGCTACTTAAAATGAACGATAATTCAAATAAAAGTTAGTGTCCAAGTTTTTGCCTTCGTTATGGTCATTCTTGAGGTTTCTTTCTAATGACAAATCAATATCATTCAAAAATTTTCCCTTAAAATGGCCAACATTTCCTCCCTCCATCAGCAAGAGAAGTTTGAAAATCTTAGCTGTTTGGCAGATGTCATCTGGCAAGCTGAAATATATAAAAAGAATGATAGTATGAGACAACGTAAAACATTCGAAGAATCGCCTGCACGAAAAAAAAATTGCACGCCAAGAAAATCATTTTCCGGGTGAATTGTGTAAATGTTCATTAAAAAACTTCACCAGAATAACCTCTATAAAAATAAGTGAAACATTAGAAATTATATAAACAATTATTAGTTGATTAAAAAAAGACATTGAAAGTTTGATAATCAGTTAAGGTACAAATATGAAAAACTTCTCTTGTTTTCTGAAAAAGTACCAAAATACACTGCTATTGGAAAAATTTTAAAGCTTCCGTTGTTTCATTAGTATTGTTATGTTGAATGAGATGAAATGTGAATCAAACTAAAAATTATTAAAATTCGAGGTTTATATGCCGAAAAATTTTGAGAAATTTTTTCAACAACACAAATAGTAGTTGATTTGAAAAATCAGGATATTGTTTTTGAAGTATCTGATCTAGAATAACATGAAAAGTGTTGAACCTAAAGATGTGAGTAAACGCTAATTTCTAACAATTATTGTTTTTGTATTTTAAATATTTATAGTGATAATTAATAGTAATTACATTTTACATCAATTTGCTTTTATGTTCCTTAGAAAATAATTTAAATAGCTGTACTTACCTTCGTTCTTCAAAACTGAAACTGAACAAATCATCACTTCGCATTAAATTCGTTAATATTTTACGCTTAATTCGCGCTCAATTCCCAGAGATTAATTTCAACCAAATTCAATGTTGCCATATTGTATAGGACGCAAAATGAATACACTCGTTGAATAGACATGTATAGAAGTATACATTTCGAGGAGGGCTTTTGCGGCAGATGCTCAAACTAAACGTATACTCTAATTTACATCAGTGTATTTATTTTACATGGGTGTATAATATGCAAAATTATTAATATATAATGGAGTATACCTATTGAAAAACGAGATGCTCCTCCTGCTTGTGTCGCACTAGAGGATCCATAGATACCATTGTTGGAATAAGGGGCACCTGATGAAGGGGTTTTGTCTTGTAGCAGCGGAAACTCCTGCACAAACCGCGACGACGATGTTGAACGATTAAAGTTAAACACTTGCGAAGATTTACCTGTAAAATGTTATATTCGGTAACTTTTGGAAAACTAGAAAATTTCTTTATCAATGTGTAATTTCAACATAACTGATTTGGTATCGATGCGATCTTCTAGTGATGCGTGTTATATATTTTGATCTCAAGACACAACACAACTGATCAGAAGTACCAACTCTTCAGATCAAGAAGTATAACACGCATCACTTAAAAACGCCGTTCGAGATATCGGTGAAAAGCTGTGAAAATTCACATTATTTATTTTTCACAAAATAAACAAATTGAAACCCAGAATGACTTTCATTCATTTTTCACCATCTGAAAACCTCAAGAATAACGTGTGTGTGTGTGTGTAAATGCGGCAAAGAGAAGCTGAAAGAGGCTCAAAATGATCTACAACAGATCAATATAAAAAATCTCGAAGATTGCACCGAGTGCGCTATAAAATCGCACATGGAAGTTTGAGCAAAAAACAGCGCGCCTACCCATAATAAAATGGAGAAATGAAAGAAGAAAGAGCATTCTGATGGCCTTCTTCACCACTTCTGGTTGAATGGCTACGTCAACAAACAAAACTGCCGCATTTAGAGTGAAGATAATCCTCAAGTGTATGTCAAAACACCGTTACATCTAGAAAAACTGACTGTTTGGTGCGCTTTATGGGCTGGTGGAATCATTGGTCCGTACTTCTTCAAAAACGATGATGGCCAGAACGTTACAGTCAATGGTGATCGGTATAGAGCCATGATTACTAACTTTTTCATTCCTGAATTGAACAACCATGATGTCCAGGAGCTGTGGTTTCAACAAGACGGCGCAACATGTCACACAGCTCGTGCCACATTCAATTTATTTTCGTTTTTTTATTATTTTCGTTTTGGACCTGTGAATTAGCCTTCAAGATCTTGTGATTTAACACCGCTAGACTACTTTCTGTGAGGCTATGTAAAGTCATTGGTCTATGCGGAAAAGCCACAAACGCTTGACCATTTGGAAGAATATTGGGCCGTGTTATTGCCGATATGTTGGAAAAAGTGATCGAAAATTGGACGTCCAGATTGGACTACATGCGAGCCAGCCGTGGCGGTCATATGCCAGAAATCTTTCGAATAAAAAAAATTCTTGTCAATCGAATGATCCATCGTTGTTTTATTGCAATTTAATAATAATAATAATAATAACCTTTATTTAGCACAAAGTTCTATACCTCTTTAAAAGTTTAAAGTTCTATACCTCTGAAAAAACACCCATTATATATCGCCCTTAGCTTACAACACCGTTCAATTCGAAAATTAGCGATTTTGAGATTTTGATGTCTTCGCATAGAGCTGCAAGATTGTAAGATGAAGGACGATATATATATATATATATATATATATATATATATATATATATATATATATATATATATATATATATATATATATATATATATATATATATATATATATATATATATATATATATATATATATATATATATATATATATATATATATATATATATATATATATATATATATATATATATATATATATATATATATATATATATATATATATATATATATATATATATATATATATATATATATATATACATATATATATATATATATATATATATATATATATATATATATATAAATATATATATATATATAATGATAATAATAATGTCTTTATTCCATTATAAACTGTATGCAAGTAACAGAAAATTAGCTCTAACAGTAAATGGACAGTGTCAAAATAAAATTATTTCCAAGATATATTTCATATATATATATATATATATATATATATATATATATATATATATATATATATATATATATATATATGAAATATACAAAATAAAGAAAATATAACAGAAACGTTGATACAATTTAGAATAACATGTGCATTCCATTGGCTTTAGAACTAAAAGAAAATATTTATCAAAAGTATATAAGTACAAAACTATTCAAGATAACTTTGCACATAACAATGACAAAACTGGAAACGATTTACATGTTCAAAAAAATTCAATACAGAAAGAAAAAAAGAAGGTATTGGTGAACCTTCAATAGAAAATAGACGTAATAAAAAAATTTGAGAAATTAACGATATGGATAACCTTGAATGTAAAACACATGATTTTAATTAGCAGTTGAGTATATTTGAAGGAATATTTGCTGAAGGGACGATGGACTGCCTTTACTTAGAGAGTTTTGATAGATCTTTTTTTCGAACACACAGCTAATGGTTCTCCAATGAATATGCTATCTGGCCAATATTGTGATTCTGTGAAAAACGTGAAACTTTAGGACTTCTTGGTTTTAATACCATATATTGCCCTAACAGTTTTTGAAATTAAATTAGTTTTTTCTATATTAAGTAGTTCATTTTTAAGATGCATAGATATAGTAACTACTATATAAATCTTATGTACTACTCTAACTGAAGGTGAAAAGACTGGGCCTTAATGAAGTCATCTGTTATATATCAACAAATGCAATACCAATAAAAAGGGTTATATTTCAGGGAAACTTGTCGAGCCCTCTTTGGTTCTGCTTGGCAATGAATCCCCTATCGAGTGAATTGAACTCTACCAACAACAGATTTTCAATTAAATATAATAATACAGAAACCATCAAAGTCAATCACCTATATATCATCAATTTCTATATGGAAGAACTGAAGCTAATAACCAGTATCAAGCAACAACTGGATCAAATGCTTGATATTGTAGTTCAAGAGTTATTATTTTTATTGTTCTTCTAAGAGTGGAGATCAGAGACCTATATGGCTCCTACTTTAGCTTCAATCCGTTTAACGTCTGTCTTTCCTCTGATACGACGAAAGCGTATAGGATCGCTATACTGCTGAGTCTCTAATTTTTACTATCATAACAAATTTGTATCTCGAATACATTTTATTGCAATACTTTTCATACTTCTTCAAAAGCTTTGGCAATTGTGAATCCCATGAAATTATCGAGACCTGTTATTTCAATGGGATAATAAAATGAAAATGCTTTTCGCTACAACATACACATTAAGTCTTCCATTGAATGTACGCTGAAAGTTCAATATTGAGATTTATTTGAACTGATCTAAATAAAGACTTTATTTATAATTTCAAATGATGTGCAATGTATCATATGGTTTAATTTTTGCAATTAATGTAGTTTGTAGTGGTAGTATCAGCTAGTGTTAGTTGTAACCTTATTTAACTGTCAATAAGATTTCACATTCGAAAAAATTTTTGAGAACTTCTGCAAGATATTCTCTAGTATCCAGAAATATAATACGTAATTATTGTTTAAGCTAGGTTAATTAAATTAATTTTTTGCTAGGTTAAGGCAGTTAACAAATATTAAATCTCTGTCTCTGTCTGCGGATGATACTGCTATAGTTTATAGAGGAAATTTAAGTGAAATTATTATGCATGCCCAGAGGGATCTTGACTCAATGTGTGATTGGGCTTCTGACAATAATATTGTTATCAATCACAGTAAATGTAACTATATTTTACTTAATAATGCAAGTAATGGCCAATCCTGTGAATTAAAAATTAATGGCACTGTGATAAATGAAGTACCATATACTAAATATTTAGGAATAACTATTGATAATAAACTCAACTATCAACACCATATTGAGGAGCTGATTAACACTCTGAATGCAGTCTGTTTTTATGTTAGAAGAAATGTTAATCTGTTGAATATTAAAACTAAATATTTAATTTATCACTCTTATGTAAATAGTAGACTTATGTATTTGCCGTGTATCTGGGGACAGGCAAGAAAAGTGGATCTGGACAAATTGCAAATTGTTCAAAATAGATGTGTAAAAATAATATTTGGTCGGCATCCGAGAACTAGCACCAGTAGCTTATATAATGATCTAAAAATACTTACAATTAGAGAAATAATTAAACTGGATTCGTTGCTTCTAATTTATAAAATAAGAAATAAGCTTTTGTATACGGACCTACATCTTGCCTACATCAGTGAAATGCATGAATATAGCACAAGATCTAATCACCACTATTATATTCTTCCACCTGCCAAAAATATAGGACAAAAAAAAATCTCACATACCGCAGTAAAATGGTTTAATGATCTTCCAGATAATATAAAAAGTGTATCATCTTTAGATAAATTTAAATTGTTAGTTCGTAAGTTCATATGTGATAATAGAGTATAGCCTTAATTAATATCCACACTTTATATATATATAATGCCTGTTATGGATTCCTGTAATCTTTTTGGGCAATAAATAAATTAAAAAAAAAAAAAAAAATTGTTCAATATACTTTGTATGATGACAATTCCTATTCGTATGAAATTTTAAAATGAAAAACATCTCACCATTATTTCCTAATGTTTTCAAATCCAGAATGTTAGCATCTTGATTCATAGTGTCCGTGTCGGGCGGCTGGAAGGTTTTCCACTGAGGATTGCCAGACATTTTGTTCTTTGTCTTTTTTTAAGTAGGTACAATAATTTCTTCCGACTCTTCTTCTTTATTAGTCTTTTCCTAAGTGTAGCGAATATCACAGAATGGTTTTAGTCAGTATTTAATATACACCCACAGTCAATATGGCAGCCGGATTCACCCAATGTTCATGAATGGTCACGACTTTTTGAATCGTGTCCTTTGAAACAAATTCCCAATGTACTGGAATCGTTTTTTTAATTCAATAATCAACAACTTACTTCACAATGTGTATAGAATAATAAAACAACCCAATAAATAAAAATTGCTATTCACAGTCACTCAAAATTTGTAAATCAACAGAAAGTTAAATAAAAATCCTCAGATGTCTTCAATGCGTGCTGGGTGCGTTTTGTGCTGTTTTTCTCATAATTTGACAAGGCTAGTAGTTTCACAGGTTTACTTGCAATTTACTATACTAAAATTAGTTTTCCTTAGTTACACAAGCTGAAAAAAAAATTTATTTTAATGAATTGAATCAAAATATGATCTCAATAATCAAGGTCTATACAAACTTAATGCATAAATTGTTCATTACTTGTATCACCTCATGATGTGTGACAATTCATTTTAACTATAAGTATAAATAGAGAGAATCCATAAACAACAAATTATATATGGTCACTTCCTTGCCCAGTAGCAGATAGAAACAAGGGGATATAAGATAAATAGCAGGTTTTCTCTCAGAACAGATAAATAACAATAACATCACAACTAATTGTCATTTATCTAGTTATATTTATTTCAAGCTTCATTAGAAATAAAATATATAAAAAAATATGAAGGGTATTTATATAAAAAATAAAATTTCCAGTTTATTCATGGATGAACTGTATTGCTCAAATTAACACATTACAAATAAAATAGCATGAATTATATGCAATTTAACCAAGGACCTTTGTTAAGTAATTTTTTACGTCTCATTAGAAAAAGAACATGTTAAATTTATATTCCTTATATTTGACGATATATTCTATTTCAACAAAGTTGAAAGTCAATGTCCTTACACCCCAAACTAAAACTAAGTAAATTTTTAACAATTATTTTGTGAAATTAACAAGTATTACATTAAGAAGAATTGACGTTAAAACTAATTCCACGTTTTAAAATTTATTAATCTATTTTCACCGATCTAAACTTGCTACAAAAAAAGATCAAGACAATACAACAGTCAAATTATTGATTTTCTTCAAAGCAGGGAAACCAAAAATATTAATTTACATTATATGCTTCAAACAATAATGGCCTCAACATGTACACTTTTCAAATAACCATAATCCAGAATTAGAGGATTGAAAAACATTGAAGCGTATTGAAAAATAAAAAACTATTTCTTCTAAGGGGCGCAAAATGTCAACAATCGAAGAAAGAATTTGGTGAATATTGCGGGTTTTATTTTTTCAATTTCATTTCTAATATACATTATACAGTAAGCCAATGAAAATTTTCAATGTTTTTCATTTAAATGACTTGTAATTTCAACGAAATTTTGACTCACCACGACACAGCACAGCACTGACGACATGCCGCCATGTTGAATGTCAACATGCTTCAGAAAAACAAACAAGGAAAGATGTAACCAGCAAATGCATGGATGTTTCTCTGGTTACAAATTACAATGCCATAGATTAAAAACTAACCGCAGAATTGAAATAAAATATAGTTTCAGTGTTTATTTGCACAATTTGGCTAATATCTATTTTCATTTCTCATTATAATTTTTCTATGATTATGAAAAATTGGTAATAATAAAATTCATTAAGAAATTACTTGAAAATTCAAACAACCTTCAGGGTATAATAGGGAAAATATATTAAATACTACGTAAATTGAATTGTATATCACTCCCTAATTTAATTCTCATCCTAGTATTTTACCTTATTTTGTTCTAATACTCCTAAATTCGAAAAAATTACAATGTTGGGTATTTAGGTTTGTCACAAAAAATAATTTCGTATTCGCTTCACTCAGAATAGACGTGTGTTAGTACTCAGTTGAGTATTTGTATGAATCTTTAACGTAAGCAATCTTTTCGGGTTTATGGATATTTTATGCTGCTTTTGTGAAAATGGATGCGATATTCCACGAAAAGGTATTTATTATCCATTAAATGAACCAAAATTTATTATAATTATTTACAGCAAGAAGGCTCACTGTGTGCCCAACATTGCCTGAACTCTCTCCTTCAAGGACCTTATTTTACACCAGTTGATTTGAGCTCATTAGCAAACAAATTAGACGAAGAAGAAAGACAAAGAATGGCTGAATGCGGCGAAAATAGTGAGGAATATCAGACATTTTTAAAGCAACCATCAGGAAATATGGACGATAGTGGATACTTTTCAGTACAAGTAATCAGCAGTGCCCTTCAGGTTTGGGGACTGGAATTAGTGCCTTATTCTAGTACAGATGAGCGTATTAAATGTGCTCTTACTGAACCACATAAAATGAAAGCATTTATTTGCAATTACAGAGATCATTGGTTCACTATACGGAAAATAGCAAACCAGTGGTTTAATTTGAATTCCTTGCTCACAAAACCACAACTCATCTCAGATACTTATTTGTCCCTTTTTTTGGCTCAACTCAAAAATGAAGGTTATTCTATTTTTGTAATATTTGGAAATTTGCCAGATTCAACTGCTGACCAAATTTTAAGAGAAACTCCTGTTATACCTTCTGAGGAAAGTCTAAGAACTATTCCATTATCACAGTCTGATAGTGACTCTCAAATACAGCAAGCTATAAGTCTCAGTTTAGAGGAAGCTGCTACATCGCCAACTTTGATGAGAATTGATTCAGGAGAAGACTCTGAACTTCAAGAAGCTTTAAGGTTGAGTTTAATGCCCGAGGAATCTCGATCACCAGAGGATGATGAAGAAGCATTACTCCAAAAGGCCATAAACATGAGTTTGCAGTGTTAATTTTTGATTTATTCAAAAATTTATGTAGTATTGCAAGGTTCATTATTTGGACAACAAATACTCTTTCCTAATTTTATTTATCTGTTATATTGTAAATTATCTTCCAACTTATTTGAGTATCATCTCATAATTATATAACGTAAGTTTTTCTAAAAAAAAAAGAAGTAAAGATATTCATTTCCAAGAAAATGTGGACAATTATAGAGAAATTATAAGTTTTCTCTTATAAATTCTTCCATAAGAGTGATCACTGTTTCACATATGTATTCCAATTGTTTTTTTTTTAGTGGAAGTAATTTCTATATTGAGCAAAATTGAATATTCTTTAGAATTATTCAGTTTGCCAATCAATTTCTTATCATTTGTGTTCTATAATCTTCTGAATTTTTATTGACAAATATGTGAAAAATATGCATTTTATATATATATATATATATATATATATATATATATATATATATATATATATATACATATATATATTACTTTTATTTCAATGTTTATATTATAATAACTTACAACTTAATTATATATTTGTTTTTGATTAATTTATTCGAAAGGCTCTTTTTAATACTTATTGTATATATTCCTTAATCCACACTGATTTTCAGAAAAATCCTATTTCAAAGTAATGCTGTTGCATTTATATTTTGTGACTCATCAAAACACTTTTATGATTAAGAAATTATAATATTGTATTGATGTAATTTCTAACATAGTATTAAAATTGATCCATTTATTCGTACCACATGAAAAAATTAATAATTAAGGTCTATCACAAAATATTACTTCAGGCAATTTTCCAAGAAGTGATATTTTTTATATGTTGGCAGTCCACTAAAGTTCAGGTATGAAACTGAGCTGTCTCACCTGAATAACATTTTCACCTCATTTTGTTTTTAAAAAAAATATTATTTGTAATCAAATTTTACGTATTCTGATGTACTCTAAAATCCCAATTTTTTTGTTTTGATCAATATTAAAACATAAATAGTTCTATTTCATGTTTAGTACCTCATGAAAAAATCATTTTTTAAATATGATAAATTAACGTCAAAGAAAAAAAGTTATATTTATTTACTCCAGATTGTTTATAAATAATTTTGAACCGATTCCCACCGTGTTCTTAGGCTTCAGAATTTCCGTCCAACTTTCGAACGAGCACATAGTATTTCTAAAAGAATGACTAGTGTCCATTAGGCTGGTTTATATGATAGATTTTGATTAACTTTTTCTAATTATCTCATTAATTTTGAAAGGAACAATAATATTCAAAATTCAGTAGTTTGATCCGACTTCTTCAACTGAGTACTGAACTAACAATTTCAATTATCGGATATGTGAAATATTATTAGGGGTATTGAACACTTATAAGAACATTATGGATGGGTTACATATTGATATCAATCTTAACCACAACGTTGACATATTTGTGAGGTATTACGATTCCAGTGACGGATCGTAACGCAATACTTTTTTGTATATGACATCGAAAAACAGTGATATCTAATAAAAATATGTAAAGTGACATTGACAACCAGTGTTGTCAAAATTTTTCCATAGAATCAAACACTATTAAATCATTTGAAGTTGTTAAAATTCATTGTTGACAGATTGAACACAGCCTAACTCTACTTACAAGCCATGAACTAGGAAATCTGGCAACATCCAAGCTAGACCCACAAAAAGAGATGCTGTAATGGCGTTGTAATGGCTTCTGGTCACTGCTGCTGAATAAATCGCTATTTAACGAGGGAAATAATATTCAAATCTAAAAATAAGTTGTGAAAAGTGCTATTGTTTGAAGTTGTGAAGAACAAGCAAAATAAATTTCCCGCAAATGTCTTATAAAAACAGGAATATCTGTTGTGTTTTAAGTTGTGCTTTTTTTGGTTATACCTGGAGAGGTAGAAATAATACCTAACTTTTATCATCTCATAATTGTGTAAAAACAAAAATCCGCGTTTTAGTTGTTGTGCTATTATGTGATGTATAGCGTGTAGAAAGTGCTAGTGTGTTTTTTTCAGCTACAGACTAAGGAATACCTTTGAAATTTGTATGTAAATAGCTACCGATTACTGATGTTTTGACTGAGTAGTTCAGACATTAACAAAAGCGTTATTTGCTAGAATTGTTCCTTTTTGTGATTAGTAGAGTTACTTACCCTTTGTTAGATTTAGTAGTTATTTAGAACTAATCTCTTATAGGTCTTGTTCTTGATATTAGCACAAAAATTAACATGCCAAGTCATTGCTGTGTGCTTGGATGCAAGTCGAACACAAAAGTTACCTTGAGGCCGGTGAACCACCAGTTTCTGTATTTCGTTTTCCATATGATGGAAATCTAATGAATCAATGGCTAAAAATATTCCTAGGGCATTATGGACCCCCACAAAATATTCTGTAGTTTGTGGCAAACATTTTCCAGAGGGAGCACTCACTAAAGAAGATATTCATCATTTGCTAGATTAATCAACAGAAGGCTAGATGGATAAAGTTAAACTCAATTTAAATGCAGTGCCAATTATTTTTCTTTATTTACCCCTACTTATCAAAAACAGTACACTCTCAAAGAGAATATCCAGCTGAAAGAACCAGCATTGAAGGAACGTTGTGAGAAATTGAATGAAGCCTTTGAAAACTCAGATTCAATTTGTAATTTTGTTGATTTAACATCCAATTATAAATAAAGATTTTAATATGTAAATCGTGGAATATAAAAACTTTTGAAACTAACAGCATTTTTTTTACACTCTAGTTTTTCCATCCAACGTAACTGAATGTTACACAAATAAACAGTATACAAATTATTAATCAGATTTTAGTATATTCATATATGCATGTAAATGTTTTTACCAATGAAAATAAACTGTCTCCTAATGATTTAAAATGGATTTTAAAACTGAAATTAACTAGATAGTCTCAACTGGAAAATTTGCTTGCTCGTAACAAATATGATAGAATCATTCTATCGTCCAAATTATTGTACACATCTCAATAAAGGTTTAAAGGAATTGTCGCATTAAACTTACTCTCATCTGAGAATGAAAAATAGTGAAATTTATAGCATATTGTCAATTCTAATTGATAAAGTGAACTTGTTAGTGTACATACTAAAAAAACAACATTTGAATTGCTATAACTCAGACATAGTTCTTCCTAGAAAAAAAATGTATTATTGATTTCTATAGATAATTGTATGATCTACAATTTTTGTTAAAACTATTTTTTTATACAAAATACAGTTTCGCTAAAAATTTCTCTGAAAAGGCATTTATTAACATGTAGTAGACCGATGTTCGAAGACCGATCGGTCTACCGGATTGAGCAGATGCGGTGTTGCCAAGTCCTAGTTCATGGCTTGTAAGTAGAGTTAGGCTGTGGATTGAAGTGTTTCTGTTTACTATGTAATAATATTACGAAAAACGATTAATACCAAGTCTGTGTTTCTCTAGAATATTCTAGTGAACGTTCATATTACTCTAAGCTTCTAGGCTCTAGAGATGAAAAATTTTAGAATAGAATGTTCGCGAAATCTTTTCAACATTTTTATATCAGAAATATTTATTGCTGATATAAATTTAATCTATGCACTATGGCTCGCAATTTTTGAAAACATTCATCTCACATGGGGCGGAGCCGAAAATTCGCTCTAAACAAAAAAGTTTATAAGGGTAGAGTTCCATAAGAAATATTTTATTTGGCGTTTTCACATTTTTGACGATACAATAAGACTTGCCTTCATATATTTTGTTTTGGGACCGGTGTTTCAAAGGATAAGTTTTCAAGCCGAATCATTCAATTAAATTAACTCATTTGGGTGAAAACAGATATCTCTTTAAAGGACAGGCTCTTTAAACAAAATACATGCATTGAAGTTTTTTATTGTGTCTCTAATAACAAGAAAACAATAAATCAACATATTATTATGGGGATTTTACACTAATCAACTTATTTGTTTGAAGTCAGTATGATGTCAGACTCGGGCAGTCCATTACTGCTCTAAAAGTCCAAAAAATTTCAACTAGCAGTTGAAATAATGTGGAGAATCTCTAAATTTAAATAAAACTAAGTAGTTTTTTGATTTTCACTATAATTTAGTCAAACATAACAATATTGTTTCGCCAACACAGTGGCTTCATCAGATGTAGATGATAAACTGTAGATGTTTAAACTACTCTGTTTTATTTGAATTATGTATTTAGATTTTCATCAAGTATCTCAAGTGTCCAATCGGTTAGTGAGGAGAATCTCACTTATTTCCATTAATTTTTTTGTAATGAATTTGTATATAATATTCACACGCCTGAATTCAAAAATATTAATTGAAGGATTTTACATTTTTCATTACATATATATTATAGAAATAAATTCCTGAAATATTTGATTCCTCTTCAGAAAAGGAGAAAACAAGCACCTTACGAATTCAATTACTTTCTGACATTTAGATCATTATTATAGGTTACCTAGACCTACTTATTATTTGCCACATTGTCTAGCACAGCTGTGTTCGGCAATTCATTTTGTAAGTTTGCAGTCACTTTATTGGTTTTTGAATTAAACAACTAAGGTATTGAATTAAAGGTAAGAATTAAACAAAAAGAAATATTCGAAGATGAATTGTGCGACTGAAATTACATCAGAAAATGAGAAACCAGCACCTCAAAAAACAGCAAAAGAATTAGAAAGGGAAGCTAAAAAGCAAGCCAAACTAGATAAATTGAAACAAAAATTGGAAAAGCAGCAAGCTGCCGTTCCCAAAAAGGACAATACAGTAAGATTCTGATTCATTGGTGGTTTTATTTACCTTACACATATATACTCATCATTTGTTTATTCTTAACATTATATTTCGTTTACCTAGAAAAAAGAGAAAAAAAAGGATATAAAGGAATCGGCCATTTACACTACACATACTCCTCAGGGCGAGAAGAAAAATATCACTGATTCGTTGCCTGACTCTTATAGCCCAAAATATGTTGAAGCAGCTTGGTATAGCTGGTGGGAAAAAAGTGGTTTTTTCAAACCTGAATATGGTGTGAGTAAATTTGAAATATTACTTAATTTAGTACTTAATTAACTACTTCATAATAATTTTCAATTAAAGCAAATAAATGAGCTAAATGAATATATGCCAAGTAGTACCCTACAAAGCTTCGTTAAATATTTCAATATTTCTTTAGTTGATGTTGACCTGACAAAACCTGAAATTAAATTTATATATATGTTTCGTAATTTTCAGCAATAACAGGCTTTTTATATTGAAAATATAAAAAGCCTGTATACCATTGCATGAAATAAATATATCCAACTCTGAATGGAATCGTTTGCAGATATATATCTTTTGTGGATATACTCCACTGGGAGTTACCTACCATCAAATAATACTCATCGAAAAACCATATAATATATAAATATATATATATATATATATATATATATATATATATATATATATATATATATATATATATATATATATATATATATATATATATATATATATATATATATATATATATACTATCTGACCCGGCAAACATTGTTATGCCATGTAAATAATTTCTAGCGAATTTCTAGTGTAAAAAAAAAAAAAACTAACTTATTGGAAGTGTGTAAGGATTTGGTATATGAGTGAAAAAGGCATGGAGCACTGTAAACGATGAGGGAATATAAAAATAACAAAACATCAAACATCAATTTTTTATATTAATTATAATTTATTTTAAGTAATGATTATTTATAATCATTAGCCCGTCTATAGCTAATACAAACAAACTTAATGGTTTACCCACTCAAGAGCCTGCAACATATAATTGTCCGTGTGAAAAACATGGTGTGCTCAAATTTAAGCTACAAACAGACATTGTTTGGCCTTGGAATTTATTAATAGTCGTTGCAAATGCCAATTTAATCGGAAATTGAATAGGCTTAAATTGAATTGCCACATCTGTGGTTACAATAGGTATTTGTGTTATTAATATATTTTCACATTGGAACTTGCCAGAAATGGTAAATTTCGAATGTTTACAATTCTGTAGAAGTTACAGCTCTAATAAGTAAACACAAAAAAAATTTCCCAATTGTAATAAAAATCTAACTTTCAACAATATTTTCATTATAAATAAGAAAGAATAATTTTTAATTTTATAAATTAAAATGACCTACTGTAAACTTCCCATAATCACCACTTATTTCATACTTAGGGGTATGAAAAATAGATAGTAGCCGATTGATAGATAGAAACTTAGGGGTATGAAAAATAGATAGTAGCCGATTCTCAGATCTACTGAATATGCATATAAAATTTCATAAAAATCGGTCAAGCCGTTTCGGAGGAATATGATAACTAACACTTGACACGAGAATTTTATAAATATATTAGATATATACCTAACTTATAGGTATTATATCTATATATGTGATAGCTTCATCAACAATTTTGAATCATCTTTTTAAACTTTATCAAATGACAGAATTATATTTAAAATATTTCTGTTATATAATGAAAACTACTTATTTATAATTTTATAGTAGTTAAAGAAGTAGTAGACTAGTAAAATTTTATAAAGTTTTTATAAAGCTACAATTCGTAGCAAAACGTGAACTAGAAGTTAATATTTCCATTTAAAGGTCTCTTTTCACTGAAAATATTAATGTTCATAGGGAATATAAATAGACAAAACAAGAAAATGGGAATGGCGTGCTAAGAATATCTGGAGTTAACTTCACCCTCGGATATATATCTTTTGTGGAAATACATCACTCAGAGTTACTTACAATCGAAATATATCTGCATTTCCATTCAGAGTGATTAGGAATCGACCTTGCCGATGAAGAGACGAATATAGACGATGTGGTCGATGATCGGGGCGTAGTGATATGAAATTATAGCGCGCATTCGCAGGACCTGGATATTTTAAGTGGATATATATCTTTACTCGGATTGATACATCATATATCCAACCCTTTACTGGATATAGTTAGCCCATGCCTAATTTACATTATTGCTGATGATCTGCCTAAATATATATTAGGTTTATGGTTTTTGCTAACTCACATTACATTTCTCTATTGTCAAAGTATTTGAATTTCTGTTTTAAAAATAAGTATTATAAGAACACATTAATCTGAGTAAGGCATGGTGTTTGCATAGTTTTGTTGAAACAATTATGTTTTAAAAAAACATAGTGCAAACTAGAAAGTATTGAAGATAACTTCACAACACTAAAGGTTTTATTCAAAATTTTATTTTTTTTTACAGCGAAAATCAATAAGTGAATCGTCTATTGAAGACAAGTTTGTTATTATCATTCCTCCTCCAAATGTAACTGGAACATTACATTTAGGGCATGCTTTAACAAACGCTATTCAAGATTCGTTAGTCAGATGGTAAGTATTTGTGGAGCACACATAATTGAAGAATAAAGAATTCGTATGTTTGAGATATTTCAAGTAAATTGTGGCATTTCAGAATTTAAAATATTTCAACTAATGTACTTTGAGTGTTTCCAAATTTCTTTTTTCACAAATGTGCATTCCTTGTGTGTTCAACAACTTTCCTTCAAATTAATTTTGAATTTCATCCAACAATATAAGTTATCCCCAGAGATTGTGTACCAGTTATTATTATTGTTGAAGGAGCAGAGGTTAGAGAATCTGAACGGCCTTAGAACACAGTGGAAATTGAATCCACTAGCAGGAGTAAGTTGAAAGTGTTAGAGGTTCAAACGCATTATTATCGTTTAGCTACTGCCTCTCTTAAATTCATAATATTCCTGAGCCATTATATTTCCTAATCTTCTGGATTACTTTTATAACTGTGGGTCTTAGATATTCATGATCATCTGATGAATGATCATGCTGCTCTTATGAGCATATGATAAAACCTCTAAATGAAGATTTAATATTGCAATATGCGCATATCAAGAAACAATTATCCATAAAAATGTTTGAATCAATTATAAGGTAGTTCTTTCATTATTATTAGTTTTAAATAAATATAACAATTGAACATAGTCAATATAGAAATCATTATAACAGTCAAAGTAATTTCAATATTATGACCTGACAAACCAGTGTACTCGATTTCTGGCCTTAGGTTACTACCCATCCAAAAAATCGCCTAACGGATTTTAAAGTTTTTGCTTCAAAACCAATTAACTTTTTTCAGTCGGATAAGCTCGTGAGATTAAAAAGTTGAATTTATATTTCATATTGCAGGCATCGAATGAAAGGAAAAATGACATTATGGAACCCTGGCTGCGATCATGCAGGTATAGCTACACAAGTTGTGGTCGAAAAGAAACTATGGAAAGAGGAAAAGAAAACTAGACATGATGTAGGCAGAGAAGCATTTGTGCAAAAAATTTGGCAGTGGAAGCAAGAGTAAATATTTTTCAGTATATTAAACAAGTCTCTATAAACTTTGATTTATAGTAACTATTAACTGCATTGAAACAATTTTTCACATGTATATCAACAGTTTATTGTTAATTTGTTATAGAATACAGTTCCAACATCATTTCAATCTGTTCTTTGTATTCAATATTTATTAGACAATATTGAAAATTTAAAGGAAACTCTTACCTGCTTCTGTTTTAGGTTTGACCAAAATACTTGATAATAGACTCTTATATTCCATATTACATATTTTAAAAAAATAATTTCTGCTAAATTACATTATTTACATAACTATTTCAAGTGATGTATATTCTGTTAGTATTTTCATTCTGTATAAATAAGATGTAAAGAAGTACTAGTGTGGTATTGAATATGAAAGTAATAAATGTTTCTTTGATCAAATCAGAAATTTTTACAAAATGCCTAGTGTGGTCTTTACTTGAAAATCATTTTGTTTGTGAAGACTTTCCTTAATTTGAATTAATTACAATCGAAATTCAATAAAATATAGAAAATTGCTTTAGTAAGAGACCAATACAAAATTTTTTAATATAGTAAATGAGTCATTTTTATTATTATTGGTGCATTTTTATGTTATATAATGCAATATATGTTTGTTTTTATAAATACCCTAAGGATTGAGTCTAAGTGATTCAATCTAAGTGAGATTTCATGAACACACGAACATGGATATATATATATATATATATATATATATATATATATATATATATATATATATATATATATATATATATATATATATATGCAAATTTCAGAAAAGGAGAAAGAATTTATCACCAACTCAAGAAAATGGGGTCCTCCTACGATTGGGATAGAGTAGCTTTTACAATGGATCCGAAACTGTGTAAAGCCGTCATTGAAGCTTTTGTGAGATTACACGATGAGGGTATTATTTATCGTGCCAACCGTTTGGTCAACTGGTCATTCACTTTAAAATCTGCAATTTCAGACATCGAGGTGAGCTTTTTTTATATGTTTTTATTTCAGAAAACAATTTGTATTTTGCTGAATAATATTGCATCATTACACTTTTACTGTAGTTATGATATTTATTTGATAAAAGGTCAAATTGATTGTGTATATGTTATATATATATATATATATATATATATATATATATATATATATATATATATATATATATATATATATATATATATATATATATATATATATTCAACTTTATACAGGTAGACAAAATGGAACTTTCGGGTAGGACACTACTAAGTGTGCCAGGTTACAGTGAGAAGGTGGAGTTTGGAATTATTGTATCTTTTGCTTATTCTGTAGAAGATTCAGATGAAAAAATAATTGTTGCAACAACTCGAGTTGAAACGATGCTTGGGGATACAGCTGTAGCTGTACATCCAGAGGATGAAAGGTGAGATACCTGTTTTTGAATATTGACCTCATTCTTATATATTCTTCCTCATAGTAATTGTTGAACATTAATTTGTAGCAAAGAATATAAATATAGATTATATTATTATATGAACACTTTGCAATTAATTGTGAAAATATATATTGAAAATTTTGAAAAAGTTCAAAGATTTGAATTCGTATACCTTTTTTGTAAAGCTGTATGTGATGCAACAACTCTTGACGTTAACAATTAAGTTGGAAAGAGTTAACTTTAATAAGAACTACGACTTTGAAATCTTTGGATCTATGTCAGGCCTCTACTAGTTGGTCATTCATACTTTTCCACCAATTAGTTAAAGGATTCTCTCCACAATTCCTCCCAAACAAGAGTGTGACCCTTCAAAGCTATTGCTTCTATAAAACGAAATTTCAAGTTAATTCCTAAAGTACAACCTATATAATTATATGTTTTGTTTCGGAATATATTCATGAAAATATATTAGTCAATTTCATATAATGTGTAGTAATAGGTTTATTTTTTCATGATTTATTTTTTACTTGGTTTTGTATGATGCCTAACTTTATTATTCAAGCGTTAAATTGATCCAGCAACCACAAAATGATTTGAGTATCTATTGATTTGTTATAAAATTAGATGTGATTTGTCTGGAATTATATTGCAATTCTTATCACACAATAAATCAGCAAATTCCCTATTTGTTAATACAATTCACAAATCTCTTCTGCATTCAATAGGTATTCTCATTTATTAAATTGATAATCTGAAATGGTTATTAATTTCAATATAGTAAGACATATAGTAAGCAAAAATGAGGTATAATATAACATATATTATGTCACATTTGCACCGTGTTTAGATGATATAAAATATTTTTTGTTTGTAATGCAGATACAAACACCTTCATGGGAAATTTATCAAACATCCTTTCTGTGATCGAAGAATACCTATCGTTACTGATGCCTACGTAGATCAAAAATTTGGAACAGGTGCCGTCAAGATCACTCCAGCACATGATCAAAATGACTATGAAATCGGAATGAGACATAATTTGCCGTTTATTACGATTTTCAATGAGCAGGGAGAAATAAGTGGTGGTTATGGGAAGTTTACGGTAGGTCATTTTAATTAATTAACTTAGTTTTTTTGAATGTTTTTATTCTCAGGGTATGAAACGTTTTGAAGCTAGAAATGCAATTCTTGAAGCTCTGAAAGAAAAAATTTATATATCGAAACCAAAGACAATCCAATGGTTGTGCCTATTTGCAGCAGAAGTAAAGATATCATAGAGCCAATGCTCAAACCTCAGTGGTATGTTAAATGTGATGAAATGGCCAAAAATGCTGTGAAAGCTGTAAATTCTGGAGAGTTGAAAATTATACCTGAAATGTTTGTTAAAACATGGCATCACTGGATGGATGGAATTCGTGATTGGTGTATATCTAGACAATTGTGGTGGGGTCATAGGATTCCTGCATATAAAGTTACTTTCAAAATCAATCCTGAAGGGGTGAGCTTGTGATAATTATTACTCAATACTTTTTTGATGATGATAACACATGTAATTGTATTAGCACTGGATATATTGTTTCTTTGTTTAACTAAAAAAGTTACATACCATGTTGAGATTTTCCAATGATTATGTTGTTTTTTGTTCATGTATGAACATGAACATTTTGAATAATTTATTAACTGATGAATTGTTTCATTATTCGATTTCTTAATGAAAGGCCATTTCAAAGGTATATAATATGGTCCTAAGTCATTGGTTTGTGGATTAAAAACAAATGTTATATGATAAATGAGAATATCTTTCGAATCTAAATTGAATGTTCAAAGAAAATTCCGTTGGCTTCCTCCTAATAACGACGACAATATAATCATTTCATCATTACTCTATTTAATGTTCTCTGGCTAATAAATCTTATAGTATTCTTATTATTATGAGAATTCGGAAGAGAAGATTTGTTTCAAATCTTCAATCTTGTCAGGACTATTGAAATATACTTCAGATTGAAGTTAAAATTAGGACAAGCTACACTAAGAGATCTAGCTGTCCATTCTATAAATTATCACCTTTATGAAATTTAGACAGTCAACAGTGAATGTTTTGTCTGCATGGTTGCAGCTTTATTATTTTATGTATTTTTAAATAAATATTGTTGCGTTTTGGGATCAGTGACATGAATTTACAAATTCTTGTTCCAATTTTTTTTCAGGTTGATGAATCGGAAATTTGGGTATCAGGAAGATCTGAGCAAGAAGCAATGGAAAGAGCTATTTCAAAGTATTCTACTGTGGCAGACAATATCACTTTAACTCAAGATGAAGACGTACTGGATACCTGGTTTTCATCTGCTTTATTCCCTTTCTCAATATTTGGATGGCCAGATGAAACGGTAGATCTCAAAGTATTTTATCCCACATCATTGCTAGAGACTGGACATGATATTTTATTTTTTTGGGTGGCCAGAATGGTATTTTTTGGTCAGAAGTTGATGGGAAAGTTACCATTTAAGTGAGTATTTTGAAAGAAGTAAATCATTGAATTTTCAGGTGCAGTGGGTATTCACAAAGTGATTAGAAAGTCGGAAAATATAAAATTAATTCATTATTTCTTGATCAATTAATTTATTTTTGTTATATATTATAATTATTATTAATGTAAGGTGATTATAATGGATGGGATTTGAATATGTTTCAGAGAAGTCTATCTTCACCCCATAGTTAGAGATGCCCATGGTAGAAAAATGAGTAAATCTCTAGGTAATGTCATTGATCCTATGGACGTAATTAATGGAATTACACTCGAAGGGCTTCATCTCCAACTTGCTGATGGCAATTTAGATGCTCGCGAAGTAGAAAAGGCTAAAATAGGCCAGAAGCAAGATTTTCCAGATGGTATTCCTGAATGTGGTACAGATGCGCTTAGATTTGCACTATGCGCCATGTGCAGAGGACGAGATATTAATTTAGATATTCTCAGGGTGCAAGGATATAGGTGAGCCAAGCCAGCAAATGAAAAGTAAAAAAGTATATTGACATAATTGTATGAGGTCTTCTACATATATATTATGACTTGACACATGTTTAAGTCTTACTGTCTTTATTATAGAACATCAGAAACTTGTTAAAGTACTAATTATTAAGTTTTAAAAAATAATTTTTTTTAGATTGCTAAAAAGTGGACAGTGAATATTTTCAGATTTTTTTAATACACAATCTATTAATCAGAATTCATTTTTTACAGTATTTGTTATAATACATTTCTGATTTACAATTCAGTCTACTTACATTAGATCATAATCACATCTATTGCATTCATTTTCTAATTTTTCATGGGGTTCGTTTTTGATAAATTGCCAGATCAGGACAAAACTTTGAAACATTTGTCAGAAAGCATTGCTATTATTACTCTCCTAGCTTTGTAGCATGTTGATGAATCATGTATAAAAACATAATCTTCCTTAACACTCAATCGTTCAGGAAGAAGTGAGGTCAACAAATCAGGAATCTTCAAAATGAAATCTGGTTATTGTTAGGAGTTTTAGATCGGGACGAGAAATTACAGTATAATACTGAACCACTATTGAGTTATTTCTATAAGGAATTTTTTTCTGGTATTCATCTGACATTTGTCACCCAAAATTTGAAATACTGACATGTCGTAGGAGTACACCTGTATTAGTATCTAACCAATACAAAAAATAATCTATTTTTAATTTCGCTATTCAGAAAAGTTGTATATTTCATATAGACCAATAACACAAAATTGTATTTTTTGTTATGAATTTCTAAAGTTTAAGAAAACTCTCTATTTCAGGTTTTTCTGTAACAAAATTTGGAATGCTACTCGTTTTGCATTGACATACTTGTGTCCTAGTTTTGAAGCTCCAAAAAATAATGATTTGATAGGTAATGAGAGTCTCATGGATCTATGGATTTTAAGTAGATTAGCAGCTGCTACCCAAGATTGTAACAATGGTTTCAAAACATACGATTTTTCAATGGCAACAAATGCTATATATCACGTTTGGCTCTACGAAATCTGCGACGTTTATTTAGTAAGTATCTTTAATGTTGAATGTTAGTCGAGTTCTTCAAAGGCATATCTACACCAGTAGACATTTGAATTTTTGAAGATTCACTATTTAGATCTTAATTTGGATTCAACATAGTTTTATCTTGTGCTCTCCACAGATTTTGAAGTAGAGAACAATTGAAATATCAGTTTTAGAGTGAATATGTTGGAATATTTAATATGTGTTTTATATTAAATTTTCTGCTTAATTTTCTCAAATTCGAAACAGGCACAAAACATCAATTTTCGCCTGAATTTGGAGTAGTTTGAACAAGGAGTAGACTTTCATCTCTTAAAATCTTAATCATGCCAACTAGATGCATCAGAAGCAAAACAGTTATTTTAAACATTTTATTACCAAACTTATAAATTTTTTTTTTGAAACATTGTTGTTTGATTTTAAAATTTTAGGAATATCTAAAATCAATATTTGCATCTGGAGATGAAGAAACGCAAAGAACAGCACGTATTACACTCTACAGAGTATTGGAAGTAGCACTTCGTTTGCTTTCTCCTTTTATGCCATTTATTACTGAGGAATTGTATCAAAGACTTCCAATAGCTAGTGAATCAAGAACACAAATTCCCAGTATCTGTGTTGCTCCTTATCCAGAACTTGAAGAACTTGGTTGGAGAAGGATTACAGTCGAAGAAGAAGTTGATTTTGTACAGAGGATAGCAAAAGCTATTAGATCAGCTAGGAGTGATTATACTTTAACGAATAAAACTAAGACAGAAGGTAGGAGATGTTACTTTTTCTGAAATTCTGGCAATTATTTGAGTTTTATTTCATATTTTTTTAATTTACCGATTTGATAGGTCTAAAATTTTCTGTTTCTGCAGCATTTCTAACTCATGATGAATTTAAATATTTTCGCTTGTACTTGATCTCACATTATTAATTTATTGTGATTTGTATATTTCTTTGTTTAAGCTTATGTTAAATGTTCTGACACTATGGTTTCTGAAGTTATCAGCAAATATAATACACCTTTATGTACTCTGTCATTCTGCTCCAAAATATCAACAGTTGATAAAGCTCCTGGTGGTTGCGCTGTAATAACATTTTCTGACAAGTGTGAGGTATATCTCCTTCTGAAAGGTCTTATTGAACCTGCTAAAGAAATAAACAAAATCGAGAAAAAAATTAAGTTTCTTCAGGGAACACAGTCTTCTCTTACAAAGGTGATGAATGCACCAAATTATTCTACTAAGGTACGGAAAAATTATATTTATTTTTGTAAATTCAGTTTATAAGATTAAAAAATTTTGATTCATCCGTCAAATCACATACACACAGTGAATATAAAATGGTACATTGTATAGAATTGAGGAGAAATTCCAAGACTTCACAATCAATAAATTATGATTATAATTTACATAATCATAATAATGAAATAGTCAGAATATATTCAATTTGATGAAATCCTATATCTTAATTATTAATGCCAAGTTTATGTCATAGTAAAGAATTCAGTTATTTTTTATCCTGCTGGTTGAAAAAAGTCTTTGAATTTAAATTGATACTCTGCAGTAGCATTTATAATTTGTCTGTATGAATTACAAAAGTCAAGTTTTTTACTTGAAATCTTATTTTGTTTGTTACCTAGTCATCCTACGGTTTGAGGATTAGTTATATGCCACTCGAATTAATTTGCTTTATACTGCTATGAAAAAGGGGACAAACAAATTGGTTTCTTTTGTATTGATTTGTATCCAGCATCAGAAATTAACTTCATAAACTCTTTCAGATATTCTTTTCAATTTTACTATTTAATCAGGAATTTTAAATTTCTTTTTAATAATTATAGAATGTTTTCTTGAAGAGCATAGGCACACAATTTTTTGTTTACAATTGAATTAGTAATTACATGCAAAAATATTGGGATGTGCTATATACAACAATGTTATATATATAATATTGTTGTTATATATTATAATATATATAACAATATTTTTCCAAACAATAGTGTTGAACTACTTTCTCCATTTTAAGGTTACAAACATAAACTAAAAAAGTATTATTTTTTAGGTACCCAGTGAGATTCAGGAAAATAATACGGAGAAACTTTTACAAACAGTTGTTGAACTGACAAGATTAGAAACAGCGCTTCATGACTTAAAGTTAATGGAATAATTATGATCAATAATACAATTTGACGACTATTGCATCTTTAGTAATTTCATTGAAATTTTTAAGCAAAAGTGTTTCTCAAATATATATACACATATGTTATTTCACTTGAGCCTTCCTTATTTCAAATAAGTATTTAATTTTAAAAAAGTTGTATTTCCTTGCATCCATGTGATCATAACAGAATAATAAATAATAAGTCCGAAATAAAATAGTATCAATTGACTTCTTGTTCTAACTCTTTAAAAGATTACTCCCAATATATGACTTCTAAAAAAGTTTGATTTCACATAATTTTAGCGGTCTGTATCTACAAGTTACGTGATAGCAACGTGAGTGTCATCGAGACAACAAATTGTCAATTTTTTCAAATTGTCAACGTAGTGTCAAAGGGACGAGAAATATTTTGGAACCTTTGCTGACTATAAATTCCTCTAAAATACATAATACATGATTTGTATTTGTATGTACAGTTATCTGAACAGCTCAACTCGAAATGTTGTAATCAAAAAGAAGGTGAAATGGAAATGACTTCTTGATCAATGAAAATTGAAACAAATTATGTTGTAAGAAATAACCATTAAGATCAGGATTGTGCCTACTGTAAAAGCATTGTTGAAATTATTACGAAAACAAATGACTTAAAACAGCCAAGTTTTCAGCAGGGTGAAATTTAGATATTCTTGAATTTCATATAGTACTATGGACATTAATTTCAGTTACTAATAAAAGTAATTACCTATTCATGGTACATTGTGACAGAAAAAATTGTGGAAGTTTCTCATTAGGACACACGTTAAAATAATGTATCTGTTAATAGATTTTATGTGGCTAATAATAAATGTTTGCAACATAATTTAACATTTTACACCAAAAATTTCTTACCGTATATCGCTCATATCATATCATTACGTTCTTACATGCAAGCATATGTGATATATTCTCTTTTTCAAAATAACTGGTTGATAACTTGGTAATAGCGTTTGAACAAGCCTGTATAAATAAAAAATTTAGAATATACAATGTACTGTACTTTCCATTTAGTAAAAAAAAATGTTAAACTAATCATCATATTCTGTAGTCTTAAGATGAAATTTCACTTGAATTAAGAATAAGTTTCCATTACTCTTTGTGTGGAAGAAACAAAAAGTTGCGAAACATAGATATGTACGATCAGGTCGTTCGTAAGAAATATATGTATTGGGAGAATAAAATTTGTAGATAAATGAAGGAAGCTCATATTCCATCTACTGTTATTGAAGACGAATCGGGCCTTTACTTTATATACGACTCCATAATTATTTGGGATTTAACAATTTACTTGTGGCTTTTCAGAGATATGTTCTCTCTAACTGGTAGTTCTTATTTGTACTAATGTAGATTTGAAATGAATTTATAGAATTCAGAACAAATTTTACTGAGGCGCTTCATATACTTTCCAATTGAAGTAAATTGCCCATTATTAATTATCCGTATACAAATCGGTATTCTCTTTATTATTGGTACATTAAACTGCGCACTGATATTTGGTGCATAATCACCGAATGGTACGGTAATTGTTCAATTGCCCAATGAAAATACGAAGGTCGAGGAAGCTGAACGCTACATAGCGTTTTATTGTTGAAGTGGAGCAATCTGAAATATATCAAAACATAAATTGAATGAACTACATTAACCGAGTCAGACTTACTTCTCTTTTGTCTTTATTCTATAGAATAAAGACAAAAAATACTTCAGTAGGTTGTATCATTACTAAATAAAAATTAATTATTTCCTTTTTAATACATATTCATAGGTATATATATATATATATATATATATATATATATATATATATATATATATATATATATATATATATATATATAAAATATTTTTTATGCTTATGGCACTGAATGAAATATTTAAGAAAATGAACACTATATATATATATATATATATATATATATATATATATATATATATATATATATATATATATATATATATATATTTTTGGTTGTTGGATTTGTTGTCAGGATGTTTCAGGTAGTGGGTATATAACTGAAGTTTTGTTGTTTCATTTAGACGTTTCGGGGGCTTCTTTACCTCCTTCTTCGGTAATTTAATTAAATGAAGGTTCTCTTTGTTTTGAACGAACGATCATGTGTCAATGTCGCTTTCGGAAAGCGACATTGTACGATAAAACCCTGACATTTTCAGAGCACATAAGTTATGCCTGTAAGAAAATTTCCAAAAAAATAGATGTTTTATACATATCTATTAGGTGTTTTACTAGAACTACAAGCAGAACTGTTTTTAATACTATTATATTACCCCACTTCTGTTTCGCGGGGACGGTCTTGTCTCTTGATAACTCAACTGATGTCAAAAGGCTTCAATGCTTGCATAATAAAGCGATGAGAATTATACAAGGGAAAAGGAGAGACACAAGTATCGAAGACATGCTGAAGGAATGGGACTAGATGGAGGTTATGGATATGCTGGAGATGAATGCTTTAACTTTTTTTCATAAGGTAAATTTGAAGCTAGCACCAGACTACCTGAAAGACAAATTGACAAGGTTTTCTGAAGTACATGATCACAACAACAGGAACAAAGACAATTTTATGTTGGATCATAGGAATACGCGAGCAGCACAAAATTCTGTCTTTTTTAGGGCAGTTGTACAGTATAATAAATTGTTAACTGACTACAGAAGAGATAGACTGAATTGAAAATCTTCAGGAGGAAACTGAGAAAAATTCATCCTATGAAAATGAACGAGGACTGAATAACTTTTGAAAAACTAATTTATAAATATTTGAGATTATTATTTTCATATGTAATGTGTTCAATTAGGTTTGTATGTTAATTAGTATAGCACAATGTGCTAAATAAGCATTTCTTATTATTATTATTGTTATTAAAATTGGCTGTTTTGGAGTTGTGTAGATTTTGTTTTCCTATTATTGTGGAGTATCATATACATTTAATTAAATTATAATGCGCTGAAGAGTTCTTCCACACCTCTATATTTTTTGTAGCCTTGATATCTAAAAAAAAACTAAATCTTTTATAATTTGTCTTGGATGAAAAAATCGAAAATTTATCAGACTACATCTGATAAATAAGGTGTAAATTATTAAGGTTTAGGTTCATTGATTATGAGAACTACCTGAAAAAATAAAGAAGAAGTTTGAACACCAATTCTCGAAAGAAATTTTCATTTTGATAGTCGTTATTCCATTAATAAACCGAATTTTCAACTCGAATATTTTCAGAAATTTAATGTCTGAAAAATAACTGCTAATTCATTCCAATCTAGAAAACATAACAGTGTTTAACTTTGCATGTTTGCTTATCGTTAAAGAGACATTTAGTTTCTTGCAATAAAATTTGAACCCGGTTAAATCATAATAAAACATGAAACAAGTTACTGCCTAATAAATTAGGGACATTTGCGTGTTTCTCTACCATAAGGGATATTATCCGATACGAAATAGGAAATGTTATTCCATAATGACATGCTCCGTCAGATTTCCTAATTCTTATCTCATAAAAACTGTCATTCTATATTAAATGGTTATCCATATTGCCTCGTCTTCTACATCTGATATCGGTAGAAAATATTCGAAAAAATTTAATTTTTCAGTGGTGACTGGTTGCTTATTTGTGTGAATATTAGTTGCAACGTGGTTTTGAAATATGGCTGACGACGAGGAATTAAATAGGGCAAGTTAATTATCATTAATGCTCGTTATGAATATTTCTATTCTATTTTGCATACATATTGTGATAATTATCATTCAACGAAGACTAGATCATTCGTGTAACTCAAATAGGCCGCGCTATGGGATATATCTTTTCAAATCCGGGGGTATTTAATAAAACACCATCACTAGCCCTACCTTACTATCATTACCGTTCATTATTGATGCTTTGAAAATTTATTATTCAGTACATCATATATATACTATATATATAAATATTATGATAAAATCGAAATATTTTCACAAATTTATTTTATTTTATAGGTTTAAGGATTTATATAAAATCATCGTCGTTCATTATGATCAACTTTCAGAAAATAACGCTGAAGTTTGTTTAATAATTGATTTTTAGATATTCTTATGAACGTAGTTAATCATTAATGACTGAGATTGAATTCTCGCTCAACTCTTGGTGAAACATAATTAAATATTAAATTAAATTAAACTCTTTAAATTAAATAGTCTTGAAAATGAGCTAACGGTCGAAACATGTTGACTAATTCATGTTGTTGAATATAATCGTGAAACATTTAGCCAAGAGTTTAATTTTATTTAATAACATCAATCATTATTATTCAACATGGCACTCGTGATCCTGGCCAAAAATAACTACAATAACGGCCATTTTAAGTAATATATTGATGACTTATTTGAGGGTGTCCAGTTGCTTCAGTTTAAATTGAATTTTCATGATTTTTAACTCATTATCGATTTTATGTATCTGTCGTTTCTCATATATATACTTATATGAAAAAATTTTTAATATTCAAAATTATTTTTAATTAACAATTAAAGCTCAGCTTGTACTTTATTTTCGAAGTTTTTCTCTTCTTGCTGACCAGCTATCTACAACTCAACATATTTCAACTTAACTAGGTCCAATAAATTATGTCAACAACTATGAGACGCCAAATTTCATTTATCTTGTAAAATAACTTTTTACTGATTTATACTTCTTTTTTTCATGTTCTCTTCTGTTTTCAAGGCTTCCATGACTATTCCAAAATTCAGAGATAACTACTTCATAATATATGTGAAAAAAATTTACAGATTGAATGTTTGAAAAAGATATAAAGAAAACATATGAAAAAATAATTTTTTTCTGTAATATTTTGACAAAATATTAAGTTTTGAAAGTTTTGATGAAGTACAAAGCTCACTGTATTCCTCGAGTTGCTCACTGAATTGTAATTTTTATTAACGTTTATTTTTATTTATAAAATTAAATAAGGGTATGTTCTGTGCTCCAAACTTTTTCAAACAAATAAATTTTTGTTGATTAAATCCTGAAAAAGAGAAAGGTTTTGAGTAGTTTATGAAAACTTTAATTTTTTTTGTTTATTATCAATTCGAAGAAATTTTACTGTGATTGCAATTTCGATCATAGAGAAAATCAAATCGTCTATCCAATTTCATGTAACGCCGTAGTATGTCTATTATTAATTTGGAATTTTTGATAGGGCACATCTTGAAAAATAAATGAAATTTAGCACAAATGTGGCTTCACCAAATCCTCTATTTTTTATTACAAGAATGATTTAAAAAACCTTAAAGTGGTCATAAGTGCCTCTGCCCTATTTGCCTCAAAATATTGTCGAAGGTTAATAGAAAACTGTTAAAAATTATATCATTTGAAATATTTGGCTTCACACTTTAGCTAAGTGTTTGGAATTATATTATTATATTATACTTTTATCAATGTTACGTCAAGTACTGTGCTAGAAGTTGATTCCGATTATCAATAAAAACCTTTTAGTCCAGAACATTATACACGATTGTTTCTTTATACAGAAAACCCTTTGAATTGACATTTGGACTGTCAGATTACCTACGTGTATCAATAAATTTATTATTTTTTTTAAGTTTCATCGTACTATTTATTGGTAGCTTACTTATGAAATTTTAGATTCTCATTATCGTGAATAAAATTAAATATCAAACTATACTAAAATCGTTGTTCAGTATCGCATTGGTTGTGTTGAAAGTGTAATTTTGTTTAGTTTCCTGGATTCAATTCATCAATGTATCTATTACAATGATGATTGTCAATCGGGGGTTTCACTCGGACAAGATCATTCACATATAAGAGTTGCCTCAGATTACTGAAAAGGGTAAATTTACACTTTTGATGAAGATTTGAAAGATGTGACATTCCCTCCTTTATTGGCCACGGGAATGAATAATATAAATAAGTAAATAAAATTAATTTATTTCACATTGTAACATACAACAACAAATCATAAACTATTTATCATAAATTGATACAATGAATTTTTAAATTTCCCATAGTTATCACAAGTTTTAATCATCATGGATTCTTAACATACTCTTATACTTTTACCATTGCTAACAAAAAAATCATGCGAACATTTTAGAGGTATAGAACTTTAAGTTGGCATTACTGTTGAAGATGGCGAACGATTTAACAGCTGAGAAGTGATTTATTCGCAGTTTGGTTTGGCAATTCATCATGAATAGCCAAACCAAATGAACAGCGCTTGCAAATAGTGCCAAAACGAGATTCCCGTTGTTCCTGATTTTCATAAGCGAATTTTGTTTAGCGATGAAGCGCACTTCTGGTTGAATGGCTACATCAACAAACAAAACTGCCGCATTTGGAGTGAAGATAATCCTCAAGTGTATGTCGAAACACCGTTACATCCAGAAAAACTAACTGTTTGGTGCGCTTTATGGGCTGGTGAAATCATTGGTTCGAACTTCTTTAAAAACGATGATGGCCAGAACGTTACAGTCAATGGTGATCGGTATAGAGCCATGATTAGTAACTTTTTCATTCCTGAATTGAGCAACCGTGATGTCCAGGAGCTGTGGTTTCAACAAGACGGCACAAACGCTTGACCATTTGGAGGACAATATTCGCCGTGTTATTGCCGATATAAGGCCACAAATGTTCGTAAAAAATCAAGCGAAGAAAAATGGATGGAGCTAATCTCTTCGTTCAAGCAACAAAACATCGCAATGTCTAATCTTGGAATGGTTGTTGAGTATGTGTTCTGTCTTCCTGGATCGTCCACCCCAGTTGAGCGGGTTTTTTCGATGATGAACAGGTCCTGGAGTGATGAACGGGGTTTGATGCATGAGTCCACAGTCCGCGGTTTGATGGCGTGTAAAGTTAACTTCAGACTCAGCTGCAATGAATTTCATGAAAAAATTAAAGAAAAGAAGGACTTATTGAGAAAGGTTCACTCAAGCGAAAAATACGAGTGGTACAACAAGTAGAAAACTGTTTTGTTTTGTAAAAATATCATGTTTTTGTACCATTATGAATAAAATAACAAAGATTATCTATTCTATATTTTAAGTGTTTTTTACATTACTCTTTTCATAACACCGACATCCCTAAACCTAAAGTAAAAAAGAAAGAACTGCCTCGGTTGGTCCGTGAAAAAAAATGGCAACCCTTATTATCAGTCTTAGTAAAGTTGAAAAAATATTTTACATAGTATTTTTATTTCATAATAATCAATCTTTCTCAATAAAGAACAATAGAAGTGTAAATGTATTTTTCTAATACTCTTTTTAAAAATACAAAGTTCCATTTTGAGCCAAACAAAAATTACTTGAAGGAAATGGAATATTTTTCTTTATGAGAATATAATTCTTCAATTTCTTTTCCTTGTGAAGTCGTCAAAAGTATCCCCATAAAGAATCCTCGCAAAGATGTTGAGATAGTTGATCATTTCTTACCATAGTACCATGTACCTTGATACAAGAAAATTATTCCCTATTGGCAGTAGATAAATTCCATCATATTTTAGAGTTTAAAATAGCCTCACAAATACAAAGTATAAAAATCCTTGTAGTCGATTCCTCTACTTCAAAAGAATACAACTTCAGAAGAGCTGATTTCAATCTGATATACGAACTGATCTTGAATACTAGTCGGAATTCAGTATCCGCGGAGTACCTATAATGATCCTGAGATTGCATGTTCCAAATTTTATGATATACTTCACAGTATATTTGCACAGTCAGTTCCTCTAAGTTGAAAGAGTAGACGTTTTCACAGTATGGCTACACCTCAGAAGTCAGAACTAATAAATTGTATTCACAAAAAGGAAAGAGACTTTGGAAAATATAAACGTATGTGCCAACTAATTTCAATCATGACACTTACAGAGAAATACGCAAGATAGTGAAAAATTAAATTAAAATGAGAGGTAATAATAAAAACTTGTCTAAAAATCACTGACTGAACAATTCTTTATTCGACTAGTTTCGCCTTTTACAGCATTATCAAGAATGAATACATATTACAAAGACAACCTATAA
The DNA here is from genome assembly GCA_030704895.1 of Henosepilachna vigintioctopunctata. Classification (NCBI taxonomy): domain Eukaryota; kingdom Metazoa; phylum Arthropoda; class Insecta; order Coleoptera; family Coccinellidae; genus Henosepilachna; species Henosepilachna vigintioctopunctata. Next base: position 773,309 of record JARQZJ010000044.1, on the reverse strand, counting down.
ATATTTTGCAGATCTGTTCGGACCACAGAATACACCATAAATTCTGTCATATAGGTGGGGGTTTTCAAATTATCAGAGATTTAACAGCGGGGAGTGGTTTAGGTCTAACTGGTCATTGAGAAGATTGTATTCATCAGATTTTTGAAGTTTATTTATTTCCATGACTTCCAGGCAGTTCATTTTCATATATTTTTCACAGTAATGAAGTATATTAGGTTTAAAACAACGTGAGATTTTATGTCCTGTCGACTCTAGATGTTCCCTAGATTGTCCGTTTTTTACGTGTTCTTTTAGCTTAGTTTCAAAACATCTTCCGGTCTGGCCAACATATGACGACTTACATTCTTCACAGTCCAATCTATAAATTCCAGACTCCTTCATCGGCTCGGATTTGGACAATTTGTTATTAAAGATCATTCTATACAATCTGCTGCGACTTGAAAATGCTATATTTAAATTATTATTTTTGAAGAATTTAATGATTTTTGAAGAGGGAACGTGTGTATAAGTGACGCTTACATATCTTAATTCATTTCTGTCATTATTACTATTGATGTAGTTTGGCCTATATAAAAGTCTATTGATGAAGCCAATGAAGAAGTCTGGAATTTATAGATTGGACTGTGAAGAATGTAAGTCGTCATATGTTGGCCATACCGGAAGATGTTTTGAAACTAGGCTAAAAGAACACGTAAAAAACTAGAGTCGATAGGACATAAGATCTCACGTTGTTTTAAACCTAAGATTCTTCATTACTGTGAAAAAGGAATTAAAATGAACTACCTGGAAGCCATGGAAATAAATAAACTTCAAATATCCGATAAATACAATCTTCTCAATGACCAGTTAGACCTAAACCACTCCCCGCTGTTAAATCTCTGATAATTTGTAAACCCCCACCTCTATGACAGAATTTAAGGTGTATTCTGTGGTCCGAACAGATCTGCAAAATATTTATAGGTTGTCTTTGTAATATGTACTCATTCTTGATAATGCTGTAAAAGGCGAAACTAGTCGAATAAAGAATTGTTCAGTCAGTGATTTTTAGACAAGTTTTTATTATTACCTCTCATTTAAATATGAACTATCACAGAGTAGATTCATCGTCCATTGAATTTATAAATAAAATTAAGACTTCACCTAAAATCTCTATTTGTAGTTCAGAGAATAACATATCGCCATGATGTTTTATTCGCCGTTAAGAAACTCAGCACAAAAAATACAGCTACTACCTTTATTGGCTCTATTGATTTTCATGTACCTAGGCAATGTTCACGTTGAAATGAATTTTTTTCATTGGGTAATCCAAAAAAGAATTCCCTCGTACAATCACCCATTAGATATATGTGTTCGCTATTCGAGGATGTGAACAGTGACTCATTTGCTTTCATTAGTAGGATTTACTTGGAACCTTTTCATGTATAGTGAATTTTGAAGCATAGTTATATTCTTGTTGTATATTATTCATTATTATTACTTTTATTTATTGATAATAATTTTTTAAACGTTTGCATTATATCATTAGGTGTTAATACTGTATATATTTTTTGAAATATTTCCTGTAACTGGGTGTTTTTACCTGTAGGAAAATAAAGACTTATTAATAAATTAAAGACTTGTTACTGTTATTATTTCATGATGTATCGTCGACTGTTCATGATACTGAAGCACTTAATTAAAAGATGAAAAATTCTGACTGTTATAAAAATACTCAGGAACTATATGTCTAACTTTTTCTTTTTAAAATACTCAAATTTATCAGGGATCGGATAACGGTTTCATAGTCAAGATCAATATTATTTTACTACAATTCTAACATTCAAAATATAATTCTGTCAATATGAAAACTCTACTCATTAAGTAAACTAAGTTATTGTCATGTTTATCAAGAATCAATATATAGGACATAACTATTCAAATTCCCTATATTGGTTTCATCCAATTGATCAAACAGTCGTTTCCGTGACGATCATATACCTTGAAAAAGAATATTCAATATTATAATATAGCAACACATACCACTGTCAAGACATTATTGTGAGAACTAAATATAAAAAATGGACGATGAAGGTGATGGTAAGAAAAAGAAAACATTTTCCAGTAAACTTATTCTCCTGGAAGGAATAAGGCGGCTAGCCATGCCCAGCCGTTCTTTGAGTGAAGGTACTGTTATGGTAAGTCCTGTTTTGCCAGTTTTCAACACATCCACTAACAGAACGAATCATTAATTCTTTAATGATTTAACAATTCTGCAGAAATCATATCCAGCTATTGAAAAGATATTATATGCTGTAAACAATCAAAATAAAGTAATAATTATATATATATATATATATATATATATATATATATATATATATATATATATATATATATATATATATATATATATATATATATATATATATATATATGAAAAATCTACTATAAGAACATGAATTCTATAGTTATCGTGCTCATATCATCGCACATGTAAATATTCAATATTAAAAGTATATTATAACTTTCTTTGTATAATTTTTTTACGAATTATTCAAAGAGTATAATAAAGAATATTATAGCAGAGCTGGCTATGTGAAACATGAACACTCTGATGTCTTCATTATCCTTCAAGGGATAAATAAATGTTAGATAATATTGAAATATCTTCCTATATTCATTGGGAATGCAAGATAGTCAACATTTCGTGATACAAGGCACTCTTCAGTTGCGTCCCGTCCAATAAATATCGACTTCAATTCTCAAAAAACCTCTTATGAATCAGAAGACAGAAATTTATTGTAAAGTCGTATGCATATATAATGCATACATTACTATACATATCATATCTTAGAAATCAATAGAAACATTGAAAGTTTCACAAGCTCTTATGAATTCAGGTACTATTGTTCAAAAATTAGAAACTAGTTTTTGAAAAATTTCATCTAATTTGATGAACTAAAGTTGCGATATTGAAAATTTCACAAGTTTTTTTATTTATTTTTCAGTTTTTTTCATCTAATTTGATGAACTAAGGTTGTGATATTGAAAGTTTCACAAGTTCTTATCAATTCAGATACTATATTTCACAACTTTAGAGTTATGAAAAAAAATGTCTTGTTCAAAAAGTAGTTTTTGAACAATTTCATCTAATTTGATGATCTAGGTTGTAATACTATAAGAAAGTTTTACCTTTCTAGAGGTTACCAACAACGATCTCTACTTCTCCTTCTCTTAAAGAATGACAATTTATACACAGAAAATATTCAAATTATACGAAATGACTGCAAATAATATAATAAAATTTTATTACATTAAATGATATCTTGCTTAAAAAGCTAGAATTAAAAAAAATGAATTTTGTGACCTTTAGCACGGAAAATCTAACACATATTGAGGAGATTAAAACTTTCGAAAGTATTTATATTCTTCTTCAGGGATAAAATTGTATCATATTTACAGTTAATATAACAAGACACTATTCAAAAGTTTACTTACAATATTTGTGAAGTTACTCCGAAAGTACATTTGTTTCTTGAATTTTCAAGATAAGTATGAGTATTCCCTAATGCATTGGGTTCGAATATTATTGAATTTTATGTGTTTAGTAGTTGAAGAAAGCAACTACACTAACTGTATTTCTCAACAATCCACTTGAAAAGGAGAATTGAGAAATACAGTAGTGTCGCTGCTTCCTTCAACTCCTAAACACGTAAAATGCAATAATATTCGAACCAATGCATTTGGAAATATTCGTACTTATTTTAAAAGAAACAAATTTACTTTCGGACTAACTTCACAGAAATTGTAAGAAAAATTTTGAATAGTGTCTTGTTATATAAACTGTTAATATTATACAATTTTAGCCATGAAGATGAAAATAAACATTTTCGAAAGCTTGGAAAATACTAAAGAGGAAACTTATTTTCCTGTCCTGGACTGCAATCCAAATTAAACACTGAAAATACAGTCGTGAAACATTCAACTCTCTCTCTTTATATATGTGTTTTTTTAGAGGTATAGAACTTTAAGTTGGCATTACTGTTGAAGATGGCGAACGATTGAACAGCTGAGAAGTGATTTATTCGCAGTTTGGTTTGGTAATTCATCATGAATAGACTCACGCCTGAACAGCGCTTGCAAATAGTGCCAAAACGAGATTGCCGTTGTTCCTGATTTTCATAAGCGAATTTTGTTTATCGATGAAGCGCACTTCTGGTTGAATGGCTACGTCAACAAACAAAACTGCCGCATTTGGACTGAAGATAATCCTCAAGTGTATGTCAAAACACCGTTACATCCAGAAAAACTGACTGTTTGGTGCGCTTTATGGGCTGGTGGAATCATTGGTCCGTACTTCTTCAAAAACGATGATGGCCAGAACGTTACAGTCAATGGTGATCGGTATAGAGCCATGATTAGTAACTTTTTCATTACTGAATTGAACAACCATGATGTCCAGGAGCTGTGGTTTCAACAAGACGGCGCAACATGTCACACAGTTCGTGCCACTATCGATTTATTGAAAGACACGTTTGGTGACCGCCTAATTTCACGTTTTGGACTTGTGAATTGGCCTCCAAAATCTTGTGATTTAACACCGCTAGACTACTTTCTGTGGGGCTATGTAAAGTGATTGGTCTATGCGGATTAGCCACAAACGCTTGACCATCTGGAGGACAATATTCGCCGTGTTATTGCCGATATAAGGCCACAACTGTTGGAAAAAGTCATCGAAAATTGGACGTCCAGATTGGACTACATCCGAGGCAGCCGTGGCGGTTATATGCCAGAAATCATATTTAAAATGTAATTCCACAAGATTATCTTTCGAATAAAAAAAATTCTTATCAATCGAATAATCCATCGTTGTTTTATTGCAATTTAAAGTTCTATACCTCTAAAAAAACACTTCTTAGAATATGTTTAATTCATTAATCTCCCACCTCAATCAACTATTTGCAGATTCGGAAGTTTTAATGAATCTCTTAGGTCAATTTATAACCGAGGCAATATTTTATTTGTAAAACTTTTCATTCGCCTTAATATCTATCATTTCGATGTGAAATTATATTCTGACATTTCTATGTAGAAATGGGTATTTTCACACTAGTGCAAAACACGTACAAATATTACATGCCTGCTGGTGCCAAGCAGATCCCTCTCTCGTAGTTTATTCAAGAAAGAATTTTCAGTTGAGGTTAAATGAAAATTTATTCAGAGCTAGATACATGAAACGCGATCGTTGCGTGTTTTAATTTCAACGCCAAACCTTCTTTCAGTCGTGAGAGGTTTTTCTTAACGTTGAGTAGACCTCTCAAATAGGTGAATTTTTAAAATTCGTTAAATTGCTTTTTGGAGATTTTTTTCCCATTTCTGCTATGTTCGTTGCGGGCATCCACATAGGTTCGGATTCGGAAAGTGATACTGATAATTCAGATTTAGATCCGGTGATTTTACTTGCGGTGAGATTTCAACTACTAAAGAATAGTAATGTAAAAGGAATAAATGTTAAACAACTTTCAAAATATGACATATATGTTTATATAAACATATATATATATATATATATATATATATATATATATATATATATATATATATATATATTATATATATATATAGGTATATAATAATAGTAATAATTATGGTACTTTATTGTTTCTCCATTACGAAATTCATTTACACATGGTGTTGCTAACATCTTTGAACATACTTTTTTCAAATTGCATTGGTATAACTTTACAACTATAGAGTATTAAGAGGTGGGATAGAGCAGAAGCTTTCATTATTTTTTAATCATTCCAACCGAAATAAAACAAAAAAATTCTGATTCAACAATTTTCTGCACAATAAAGAAAAAAATAGAATCAATTTAAATAATTAAGCATAAATATATTGAAAAAAAAATAAACACCACACAAAAAAAAAAAACTATCTAAAAAACAAACTCAATTTTTTTCCTTCAGAAAAATATATATATCTAAAATATATAAATATATATATAATTAAAAACAAGGTCAATTTTTTATATTTCAGAAAAATAAACAAACAACTTAAATATATATATATATATATATATATATATATATATATATATATATATATATATATATATATATATATCATAAAATATTCATGGCTTCACTAATAAATTAACGATTGAATATAAACTTCAATTCAAACACTTGAACTTATGATTTACACTTTATTGACTACATAGCATGACGCGTTTCATCGTTACAAACGACTTCTTCAGATGCTTACAGAATAATGTAGTCAATAAAGTGTAAATCATAAGATCAAGTGAATTTAAGTTTATATTCAATTATAATGGATTTACATCAAGTAAATGCCAACACTATTAAATAATTAACGATTGCTCTTAAATTATCGATCTGTAGGTGCATGAGTTCGAAAAATCTTTTATTCATCTAATAAATTAACGACTGATCTTAAATTATCGATCTGTAGGTGCACGAGTTCGAAAAATCTTTTGACAATAGCGAGCGTACTACTAACGCAAACTATTGACATTTGAAAACATCATATGATTATATTTGTCAAATAGACATTGCAATTCAGTATATACCTACGGTTATAGAAGAAAGATATGTCAAAGTTCGATGCTTGGTTTGTCTGTTTTCTGAGAAATGTTTTCTACTGATTCCTATAGATGGAATTGTGGAGTATTCATTACTCTTCGAAAGTTCACTTGGAGTCACAAGAAGATGCTTGGAGATTGAAATCGTTGCCTCACTTCGATGGACGTGGTGCGACTGACGAGTTCCTTGCAGAACGAAACAGATATCTCGCACTTCCATCAGGTGTGGCATCAATATTTCTCTAACATTTATCCCTTGAAGGATAATGGAGATATCACATCGTACACGTTCACATATCTAGCTCTATTATAACATTCTTTTGGTTAATTTGAATTTTTCGAATGAATATTCTAGTGTTCATTTTCTTATATAGATATATATATATATATATATATATATAAATATATATATATATATATATATATATATATATATATATATATATATATATATATATATATATATATATATATATATATATATATATATATATATATATATATATATATATATATATATATATATATATATATATATATATATATATATATATATATATATATATATATATATATATATATATATATATATATATATATATATATATATATATATATATATATATATATATATATATATATATATATATATATATATATATATATATATAAGAAAGAAATTATATTGCCGAAAATCTATCTTGACTATACAAAATACAAATATGGGACCAAGAAATGATCATTAATTTCCTTATAGAGAAGAAGGGAAGAATGCGAGCGAAAAGCCAGAAGAGGGGAAATGGATCCTCGTTTGGAATTCACCTTCCAGATACTGATGGATGCTACAGGACTACCAAGAAACGAGATAATGGATCACGTTTTCGAAGGTGACATGGTCAGTATCCAATCAATTTTAATACTCATTATATCAAATTCAAGTTTTTCCTCATCTATGTTATCTGTTGGATGAATTTAAACATGTTATCAAATTGAATTCGAAGATAGTTCTGTATTTCACTGCTTTAGTCCTATCCACAGCATGTATGGGATGAAATATCCACTTATTACTCAACGTATTCGGAAATGCTAAATATGTATTTTTTGGTGAATATCAGTGGATATTTGAATTTGATATCCATTACATATTTCTGAACACTTGTTGGTTTGAGATTATCATTGTATTGTCAAATAATCAAATCAATCAATTGATTCCTTAGAGAACATGCCTTGAGGTTGAAACTGTTAACGCTGCCGTCCTCCTCCTTTGGTGTTGTTAAGAAATACCAAGCATTGAGTGACTGATTCAATAAAAAACTGACCCCACTCTCAATTTTTTTGAAAAAAATTAAAAAAAAAATAATTTTTTTTCAACTTGAATTTGTGAATGTTTCATACTTAATATTAGCAAAAAAGATTTTGAGGATATTTGGCACGTTTTCTATAAAACTAAAGAGTAAAATAAAATCAGTCTTAAATTCCAGCGACTTGGTAATTCTATTTTCTTGTTTAGTTTTGCATCAAAAGAAAAAATATTCACCTAAAAATATTATCTATGAATTTAATACCTACCTCAAGGTATTATTATACATACTGAATATCCAATGCCTTTCCAAAGAAGTTTTGATAATGCAGCAAAAGTCGAAAAGTAAACAAATCCTACATGGAAGTGACATTAGTTAATTCTGGCAACTGCATACCTGAAGTTGTTTTGAATTTACAGCTTGACGAAATCAATCAACTATTTTTACCACATATGAAGGCGAAACTAATGTGGTACTATCAAGAAATGGAGGAGTTCGAAGCAGTACCAATAGTGGAAACAAATAAACCAAGTACAAGTCGCCAAATGCAACAAAGCACCAGCAGAGCAGCACAACAGTTGATACCTACTTACAAAAAAAAGCTTTTTATAACGGATGGTTGGGAAGTGCCCTTAACTGGTATATGTGTCTACATTTTCCGAACGAATACAAGCAAACAACTGCCGGAAGAAGGATTTCAAAAGGTAAGATGCATAAAAAAAGTCTCATAGTCAATTTGCATTATATAGTATAAATCTCTTATGAAATCATTTTCAAGCAGATGTTGATATTTTATGTCGATATTGTCCTCCAAAAACGTGTCTTGACCTTTTGAGGTTTACTAGAGCCTAGTGTTGAGTAGGACATACACGAGGTGCTTCATTTGTCCCGGACATGACGTCAAAATGTAAGAGTGCCTCGAAATTTAAAATTGTACTACTTCAATTTTTTTGTCGCGGTCGAGCGAGCAGACAAACGACCAGCACGTCACGTGATCACGTCACAGTCGTGATTACAGTCGTTTCTTTATTATATTTTCATTTTATAATAGTTTGTTTACTTTTTTATTCACAAACTAGCAGCCCGCCCCGTGACGTCGCCCGCGGGTTTTTTCCATAATATCGAATAAACCATATCGCACAGCGCCATCTAGTCGTACAAATTCAAAGATTTTTTATATTACTTATATTTTGGATAATTAACCGCATCTATAAATTATAGCCTATTTGTTATTCTGATGTAAGTATAAGTTATATTCTTGTGAAGTTTGATTAAAATCCATTCAGTAGCTTTTGCGTGAAAGAGTACCAAACATACATCCATCCATCCCACATCCATCCTCACAAACTTTCGCGTTTATTTTAAATAGGTATATTAGGTAAGAAATTTTATAATCGTCATCATTTGGTTAGAGTACCTAACAGACTAAAACACATAAAATTCATTTTTTATACTTGTAAGATTTATAATTTCAAAATATTTGTACTAAACAAACAAATGACATTTTGACAAAATCACGTTGCGTGTGACATTTGAGGCGCCAGAAGGCGCGCATATTTCGTACTATAACAACTTCAAATGGTTCAGTACGCCTCGCCTCACTTGAAGTTAGACATTGTACTGGCTCAGGACAAAAAAGAGGCTACTCTTACAAACTCTTTTTCAAGTCGTGTCCTACTCAACACTACTAGAGCCTTGCACTCTTCATTATTTCACAGTATAGTATATTCTCATTTTCTTTGGCATTTGTTTGTTGCCTTCCGAAGTTATTATTTGTTGATAAACGTTTCAGACGAAATTATATTTACTTCTGTATTATAGATTATGCTAAAATATTTCTGTCTTCTTCTATTTTTGAACAAATTCTTCATTTTCTGTTCAGATGGTCTCATCGTGTGTCATAATCTTCAGATAATTCTTCTTTAACTCTGTTAGGTTTTAATACAAGATCTCAGCTTAGAAAATCCTCCTCTAAATTTTGTTCCGGATATCACTATTTTTGAATGGCGTTGTAATGAATAGTGCGGTATTTGTTCTAAGGTATCACATTTAATGCTCATATTTTCTTATGATTTATTATCTATGGAGGATTTTCCTGTGAGCTAATAACCTCAATACTTCCTTTCGTATAGCTAGAATTTTTCCTTCTGGATTTGATTCATTCATTTTGAAAATAATCCAAAGTTACTTCTATTTCATTAGGCCGTGTTTATTTCAAAATAGTAACTACTTTTCTTAATGATATGTATGTGTAAATTATTCATTGGTCAATTTTATTGAAATATTTCTAATAGGAGTTGCAACCATAACAATTCACAAATGAGTAACCAATTTATTCTGTGAACTTGTGGAGTGATTATGAATAGTTTGAATCTATTGGATTGAGAAGTGACATAGAGCTGTTTTGAACAGTATTATTATTTAAAACAGAAATAATTCAATGTCTCTTGTAGGATTTGTTCTGTGGTGTCATAGATTCGAAGAAAATTGGATTAGTTACTACAATAGAGAGAATAATTGAACATATTTTCATGGAGGTACTAGCTCATCCTCCTCTAGATTGCGAAGATGATGCTACTAGTTGTATTACTGTTAAAAATCAATTGCTACCAGCTTTAAGATCATTCTGCAGCTCCCTGAGAGGTTAGCAATTTTGTAGTTAGTTTGTAGTTTTCGAGATATGAACACCTACACTGGGTGTATCTTCATTAATAATGTCAATTGATTTATCGCATAAGAGTTGGTAAAACATTGTTAGAAGAATAATGTTATTCAAATCAGCGTTAATTCCACGAAAATTGTTTATTAATATGAATTTCTTTTCACAAAACTTGGTGGAAGTTTTGAAATGAAACTTGTAATTTAAACACTTGCTAAATTGTACAAATTTTTTAAATACACTCGACATATGCTTCGGGCAACTTACCCATTATCAAGACTATAAGGCAACTTACTCGTTATTGGGTCAAAATATATATTGAGTGTATTGTAGAATTTTGTGAAATTTATTCATTCAATTAGTGAACGATACATCTCAAAAGTTGTTCTATTCACTCCACATATGTTTCGGGCTGCTAAACCATTCTCAAGAGTTCATACAATTAAATTGAACTAGAATGATAGTATAATTTTCTTTTAGTGTGTGAAGAAGTTTGTGGTCAAGGTCAAGTTTTTCAAGAAGATTCTTTATCACTGAGTACGCTTCAAGAAGACGAAATCAAGGAATGGACGACACATTCTGACAAACTGCATAAACTTGAGGAACGTGTAAAGAAATGGATTGAGCGTCTTAGTGAAATACTAAGGGAAAGTGAACAGATCAGGAGAGAGAATGATACGTCAGGTTCTTTATCAGATTTTATTCCTGCGCTCAATAAATTTCAAACCTAAAAATGAAATGCTATTTTCAAAACTTTTAAAAACGTTTAACTTTAAAAAAGTTTTAAAAACTGAATAAAGCGTATTGAAGTAACGATAAAGTCGGTTATCATTATTTGATTAAATATCAGATATAATTCAAACACTTAAACTTTTTTTTAAAGTGTTTAAGTGTTTTTTTAAGTTAAAGATTTACACTTTTATTGAAAACATAGCATGACGCGTTTCGTCGTTTTAAACGACTTCTTCAGATGCTAATAAAATACTGACTATTAAGTATTCTATTAGCAGTCCTTCATAAATAACTTAAATATTTATGTTTTCGTTGAAAACATAGCATGACGCGTTTCATCGTTATAAACGACTTCTTCAGTATTCTATTAGCAGTCGTTTATAACAACGAAACGCTTCATGCTATCTTTTCAATAAAAGTGCAAATCAAAAGTTCAAAAATTCAAAGTTTGAATTTTATCTAATATTTAATTACAATGGATTTACATCAAGTAAACCCCAATACCATTCAATATCATTATTTAATATCATGGACTTTATTTCCTAAATTATATAATTAATCGCGTTATTGCTATACAAATTGTAAGGAAAAAAATATTTCGCAAAATCGTTTGAATTTTTGTCAGTTCAAGAGCAAAGGAGTTTGAATGTTTTGAAAAATTGGATTTCATCAAGTGTATGATTTCAATTTGCTTTTAAATTCAAATTGAAAAATTTTGAATCATTTCTATTTTCGATTGAATGAAAGCTTGAAAAAATTGAAGTGCTTGTTTAATTGGAATATGGAGTATAAAATTAGGTTAGTTAGGTATAAAATCACAACATTGTAACGCATATAGCAAAGTGATTCATAACTATATTAATCGAAATAGGATAAAAACTTATAATTAGAATTCTATTGAATTTACTTCTGAAATAATAATTGTTTTAATTCAGTCGAAATATGACCATTATATTACATACAATTTCATATTTTTCAATGTTAATTATACATCATTTTGATGGCTTGTGTATTAATTCCAGAAAACGAAAATCACCTTTTTCAGAGGGTACATGCCCTTCATCAATGGTGGTTGAAATATCGAAAACATTGATTAAATTCCCGTTTCTTAGGTCCTCAAGACGAGTTAGAATACTGGAAGAAGAGAGGTGCGCAGTTCTCCCAAATAGCTACCCAAGTTCATTCTACTGAAGTTCAGAGTACAATTTTATGCTTAAAAATCGCCAAGGCCAAAATTTTGAAAGAATGGCACGATACTGATAAGAAAGTTACATTCTGCTACAATGAAGCTAAAGACAATGCAAAGTTTATACAGGCTCTGGAGAAAAATTGCCACTCTTTATATCTTGATGATCCTGTAAGCAATCATGAATGAAAATTTAAATTCAAATACCAATTACCGGTTATAACGACCAAATATAATTTTCACATTAACACTGACGTTCTTAAATATTCCTTTTTCTATATTAATATGAGTTTTTTTAAAAGGAAAACAACTAATTTTATAATTTCTTAATGAATTATACAGCAAGATTTAAAGGTAATTTTTTCAGGTGAAAATGAGAGAATCTATATTAGGCCTTCTTCAGACTGTTCGTCTTATTTACAATGTGTCCCAATTTTATAATACTTCAGAAAGAACTTCTGCGTTGATGGTTAAGGTAAATTGATAGACAAATTAATGAATTATTTCAGCAGCTTTTTATTTTAATGTGGGTATTGACAATATGTTTTTCATTTATATTTACAATATTATGTTTAGGTAAAATTTGCAAAAATTTTGATGTTCAACATATAATTCAGCAATGACTTATGAGTAGGTCAATGAATTTTTTTGTAATATTTTCAAATCCTAGATCACCAACCAAATGATTGAGACATGCAAAAATTACATAACCTGCAGAGGTCAAGAAAGTATTTGGTCGCAAAATAGAGAAGTAGTGAAAGATAAACTTATTCAGTGCATAATGTTGAATAAAGTGTATCGAAAAACTTATGGTCTTGTTAAAAATCAACCAATGTTTCCTGGTCAGAGACAGTTCAACTTTTCTGAAAACTATGTTTTCGGAAAATTCGATACGTTTTGTAAAAGATTGAGTCGTATCATAACAACGTTCAATTTAATAGATGACTATACGAAATTGTTCAAGAAGAGAATGGAGGGACTTCTATTGGGTGATGGTGAGTACCTAATATTTGAATGAATCATGATTTTATACTACACTTTGATGTTATCATCTGCACATGTCCAGACTTCTACAGTTTTGACATATGTATCAATTGAACATGGTTTCACATATATTTCTGGATGTCGTCTACCACTATACAGAGATAACAGTATATCTTCTTAGATTATTTTATTTTCGGCAATAAACTTTTTGTGTCTCTTACGAGAAGGTAAGGGGTGTCTCAGAATGTTTTTTGTTTTTGAATTGACCACTACCCGTCAACCGCGGGTAGCTGGAGGAGGGGAGTGGTCTAAATCGCTTGGCCGGCCAGGGATACCAATTTCTGGGTTTTCCCCCTAAATTTAGGGGGACAAAATGTTTGGTGGGGTTTTTTTGGCGGTTTAAAATTTTTAGGGGTAATCTTAGGGGTATTTTTAAAGTATTCCAAAATATTTCATATCATAATTTAAATAACTAAAATTAATTTTGATTTCTATCTTGAATAAAACAATCCATTTCATGATGACAATATTCAATACTATTTATTAATGTAGGTTGGTTAATGAAATATGTTATAATTAGTAAATAAATAATTTAATTTTTGTGTGAAATAATACCCCATAAACTATTCCTAATATTCTCATTTTCAAGAATGAAATGAAAAATTTAATGATAATAAAATAATATTTTAATAATAATAAATATTTAATAATAATAATACTTATTCAATAATATTTCAATTTTAATAATAAAAAACACTTAAGTACCTTATAATTGCAAAATAAAACCGTAATACATTTTTTTTTTAATTTTAATTTTGAAAACAATTCTAGGGGATTTTAGGAATTTCTCAGCTTGATTACGAGGGGAAAAGATTCCACGAATTGGTAACCCTGTTGCAGGCTTGTTAAGTTTAATAGCCATGAATAGTTTCACGAGACCGCAGCGCGCGTTTTGCGAGAGAGCGTGTTATAAATACAACGATTCCAACTTTTTTATGTCTCTACAGGACATATTTTAATTCAACAAGCTTAAAACATGTACCAAGTGCCAATTTAATTAAGCATTTGGTGAACAAGTTTGAAGATACTGGGAATACAATGCCGGACAAATCGTCTGGGCGTAAAAGGACATCAAGAACGAGCATGAACGTCGACCGCGTTCGCCAGTCTGTTATGGACGACCAACGAGAGTGGTTGAGATTGCGCGCAACTTCTCTTAATTTGAACAAATCTCCGGTTCATCGCATTATTTCGAGGGACTTACATTTTCACCCCTATAAATTTGTTAATGTTCAAGAAATTAATCCTGATGCTCCTGATAAGCCAGGAATTGTCCTGATTCTGCAGGACAATGAAAAACCTTTTTAGGAGTTTCAATAACATCTAGTCCTCCGATGAATCGTATTTTCACATCAACGGTCACGTGAATAAACAAAATGGCAGATACTGGGCTTCCGAGAACCCGCTAGAACTGCATCAGAAGTCCTTTTACTCGCCAAAAGTTATTGTTTGGCCTGCAATATAAAGGCAAGGAATTATCGGTCCTTATTTTTTGAGGATGACCGAGGTCGAACGGACACCGTTAATTCTGATCGATATTGCCATATGATCCGGACTTTTTTAGCTACAGAAATGCAAAACCAGGATGGCTACAACCGTCTTCCAGCAAGATGGAGCCAATTCTCACGTTACAAATGACTCATTAGCTGCTCTTCACGATTTATTCCCTGGAAGAGTGATAAGCCGCCGAGGAGACATCAACTGGCCACCGAGGAGCCCTGATTTAACGCCTGCTGATTTTTTCCTAAGGGCTACCTAAAAGGTAAAGTTTACAATCCATTGCCATCCAAACTGAATGTTTTGAAGCTAAGAATCACTGAAGAAATCAACTCTATTCCAAAAGCGATGCTCCAGCTAGTGATTGAAAATTTTAGCTCCAGGCTAAATGAATGTAAAGAAGCGATTGGTGCGAATTTGCAAACGGTTATGTTTCATAAATATACTTCAAGAACTGATTTTCAATTTAACAATAAATAACGGGTTTTAATTGATATTGTTGTTTTTAATTTATCTACTAAAAACGAAGAACATTCTGAGACCCCCTATATTTCTCAAAGTATGCGCAGCCAAATATAAAATTCATGCGTCTTTCATGTTTTTAAATTTTTAGCTTTAGAAGAGGTAATCCAGAAGTTCACAGAGTTGAAGTCAATAGTAATAAACAAAAAATATGACTATTTGGATCAGAGAAACGCAGATTTCGATAATGATTTCAAAGTTTTCTTGGCAAAAACTGACGAAATGAAAGAACATTTGAGTGAAATGATAGAAAAAAATTTCGACAACGTTTGGGAGACACCTCAAGGAATTAAATTTCTGGCAAGGTTCGAAAAAGTAAGAAAATCAATAATTTGAGTATTTTTTCTGGTAAACAGTTCAACTTAATATGCTGAGAAAACTTGAATTACCGATGATTAAAGTTACAAGTGAACCATAAGCCTTCAACTCCATTACAAACTTTCGAATGTAAAATTCAATAAATTCTTCATATCAGGTGGTGAACTGATTCGAATATTATTTAGTGAAATCGTTTCCATGTCGATTCATTGTCATCCCCCTTGATTTTAGGTAAGTGAAAAGATTCCCTTGACAAAAATGGATGAAAAGTATGAGAGAATTCTAAAATATTGCGAGAAAGAAGTAGATCGAATTATGAAAATGTATAAAAAAGAAAAAGATGATCCACCTTTACCATGGATGTTTCCTCCAATAGCAGGTGCATTTTATTGATTTCCATTAATGAATTTTTTAGTCTTAAATTTCGATTTTTTTAACAGGTCGAATCAAATGGGCCCGTTCTTTAGTCAGTCATTTATATGAACTTCTGACCAGTGTTACAAGTCATCACGTTCTCAAAAATATGCCGACTACTCAAGAATTATCCAGAAAACATAGTATAGTTGAACAAACCCTCAAATCTTACGAAAAGGATATGGTGGAAATTTGGATGAATCAACATGTAAATATCTTTTGAAATTGATTTAGATATTTGATATTTGTAATTTTCGAAAAACTCTTTGGATTTGTCTTGTTTGTATTTGTCAGAGGCACACACAAACGTCTTTATTTCATCAAGGATATCGACATGTTTAAAAGATTTCTGCACAGTAAAACAACTATTACGACTATATTATAATAAATTATTACGATTGTTCCCCATGAGGAGAGCGGCTGAACTTGAATTCGCAATCAATAGGAATTTTGCTTCATCTTTTTTGCCTCCCAAAAACGCTCTATTCCTATTAAAAATCCTATTTTAATTCCGATTAAAAATCCTATTACGACTATATATACATAACTTCCCCATACTAATCCCCATTAATTTTTTTCTCAAACTGAATTATCAAATTTACATAATTTGTTACTTTAGAGTTACGTATAAAAAGTATTAGAATTTAATTTAATTAGAATTAAAATTTTTATATTTTACTGAAACTCACGATAAAGAGTATATCAATATTAATGTAACTAAATCCAACGTTGTCACCTTCACTAAAAAGAAACAGCCTATACAATTTGACTAAACAATTAACGAAACCATTCTGACCAGGGTTTCAGATATTCGATACCTCGGTATACCTAATATTTGATCAGAAATTCACTTTTGTACCTCATATAAATAAAACAATTTCAACCGTAATCAAATCTTATGGATTTATTGTGCTTAATGCTGGACATTACGAATACAAAACTCTCTTCGAATACAAAAACACTTTATACAATTATTTAGTGCGCTTGTAAAGAGTACATTAGATTTCGGATGTATGTTTTGGCGTCCCAGACAATTCTCATAAAAATCATTTAGAATAGTTAGATACAACGAAAATTTCTCAAATATCTAATTTGGAGGAAAGCTCACGCGTATCCGGCCAGATGATACAACCAAACTGATCTGTTAACAGGTTTCGAGCTAAGTCACTCGAAGTTGGCAGGAACTTGCTGTCTCTGAAGTTTCTGTATAACCTCTTACATGGCTATATAAACTGTCCTACGCTTATTGACTCTAGATTTTCACGTTTCTAGACAATGTTCATGTTCAAATGAATTTTTTTCATTGGGTACTCCGAAAACTAATTCTCTCGTTATCATTAGATACGAGTATATGTGTTCGATATTCGAAAACGTGTCTAACAGATGTGATTCATTAGTCGGGTTTACTTGAAATTTTTTCACGTATAGTAAATTCTGAAGTAAGCCATAATTTCATTGTCTATTATTTTTTACTATTATTTCTTTTATTTGATAGTGTTGGGGTTTACTTGATGTAAATCCATTATAATTGAATATAAATTAAAATTCAAAATCTTGAACTTTTGATTTACGCTTTATTGACAACATAGCATGACGGGTTTCGTCGTTACAAACAACTGCTTCAAATGCTATTAGAATTGATTCTGTAAGCATCTGAAGAAGTCGTTTGTAACGACGAAACGCGTCATGCTATGTAGCCAATAAAGTGTGAATCATAAGTTCAAATGTTTGAATTTAAGTTTATATTCAATTATAATGGATTCACATAAAGTAAACGCCAACACTATTAATTAATGAATATTTAATTGTGTTAATACTCCTAACGGTATTCCTACACAGTATTCCTAAGTCGTTTGTAACGACGAAACGCGTCATGCTATGTTGTCAATAAAGTGTAAATCAAAAGTTCAAGTTTTCGAATTTTAGTTTATATTGAATTTTTCATAGTTTTTTTTATTGATAATCATTTTTTGAACGTTTGTATCATATCATTAGGTGTTAGTACTGTATATATTTTTTGAATATTTCCTGTAACTGGGTGTTTTTACCTGTAGGAAAATAGAGACTTATCATATCAACTGAATGAATTTTGCAGATTTGGGAAATTGATAACTGCTTGGTGAGAAATCTTATTGCTGTTTGCCCAGACCAGCAAAAATTGAAAGTCAATATTCATAATTCAATACATCTTCTAATAACAGAAACTGATCTCATGATAAAAATGAATTTGCCTCTTCCTATTGTGGCTCTAACCCTCTACTCTAAGAAGGATCATTTCATCGTTGTTCAAGATTCCTTACAAGTAAAGTATTATTTGCTGACTTTCAAACTAACTCAGATAATGAAAAATCGTTTCAGTTCCTTATCGATGACTTGGAAAAAAGTGTCAAAAGCATAAAACAAGAAGTCCGTCCTCTGTTTCTTCCGCATTTGGTGAAACTTATGATGATTCTTGAACCAGGAATGAAGGAGTTAACTTGGGTTTCTTCAAATTGGAAAGAGTTTGTTGAAAAAGCTACTAACGCAATACAAAAGTTTAAAGTATTGGTGAGTGTTATGTTTATAGGTTTTGCGGAATATACGAGTATACCTACTACAGAATAATATTAGTAGTACCTGTTTCATTATTGTTGCTATAACCTGAGAAATAGGCCGACTTCACGGATTGATTATTATTACCTACTATATTGGTTTTGGAATTTGTTTTCGGCAGCATTGCTACCATATGTCTTTTACGAAATGAAAAGCTTTCTGTTCATTCTTTATATTGAAAACTGAATTTATTTTGGAACTGAAATTTCAAAATGCTTAAAAGCATTTAGATACTTAGTTTCGGACATTGAAGTTGAGGTATCGACATTCACAGCTTTACTTACCTAGATATATCACTTTAAAATAGAAACTATTTTAATTTTCAAAATTTGAATCTATTGGATTATGATAAATAACATGTGCGTAATTATGTCTATATATTTAAAATCAAAAACTGAAATATACATACACAGTGCGTTATTTGAACTTGTGTTTTAACACGATGACAAAAGTCAAGGGTTATTCCTTGGCTCATTCTGAGATTGTCTTGTTTTATAATGATTTTTGAAAAAAGTTTTGTTTTGAAGTTATATGGCGTACAAAATTTTTTACAGTGAAAACATTCTTCCCAAATTGTGCACGTAAATTTTCCAAATCGACATTGTGATATGAAGTATAGGATAAAAGAGTTAGACATCCGTGTTAATAATAAGTTTTCTGATAACAGAATTCAAGGTTGGCCAATCTTGACCAGATATTAACATCTGGCATTCAATTTATTTGATTTCAGTCATATCGAGTCCATGATATTTATTCAAACAGAGTATTGGAAGTACTTGCCACGATGCAAACTGTCCAACTTCACGCTCTTCCAGAAGCAGATGAAGAACCTTGGACCATTTCAAAATTCTGTGATAAAACGGATGAAGCCTGTAGATCAGCGGCAACGGAGTTACATCGCAAAAGTCTCATGGTAGAAGAAGCGGTTGAAGAAATTTTGTCATTGGTAAGAAGATCCAGGATCGACATTTCATCCCAATCCGTTGACGAGATGTTTATGGAGAGTAGGTTTCTGAAATACCTATATCCATTTCTCTTAGAATCAACATGTAGCGTTCATCTCTTTGCAATATTTCTGTTTTTAATGTATGAGTCGTTCCAGAATATTATTATAATGAATTTATTTCATTTTTGTGGATGTAAGGTGTAGACGGGTGATTTTTTGAAGAGTTAAGTTTTTCAGGTTGGCGGCACTGGTTGGTAATTAGCATCCAAACGTCATCTGTCAAAGTGAAAAGTTTTCAGTATACTCTGCCATTTCATCGTGGAAAGAATTACAAACGTGCAACGATTGCAAATTGTTGAAATTTACTATCAAAATTCGTGCTCTGTGAAAATGTGTATCATTTGTTACGACAAACACATAGAATTACGACTCAACCACATATAAAATTTTACGTGTTGATTTGGGTTTGAAAGCCTATAAAATTCAACTTCTGCAAGAATTGAAGCCGAATGACCTACCACAACGTCTAATTTTTGGTGAATGGGCCTTAGAACAGCTTAATGAAAATCTGATGTTTTATCCAAAAATTGTGTTCAGCGATGAGGCTCATTTCTGGCTTAACGGATATGTAAATAAACAAAACTGTCGTATCTGGAGTGATGAACAGCCACATGCCATACAAGAATTACCGATTAATCCCGAAAAAACCACAGTTTGGTGTGTTTTATGGGCTGGTGGCATCATCGGTCCATTTTCTTCAAAGAAGACCGTGGAAGAAACGTTACCGTCAACGGCGAACGATATAGAGCCATGATACGCAACTTTTTTTTGCCCCAGTTCGCCGAATTGAACTTGGTTGACATGTGGTTTCATCAAGACGGTGCCACATGCCACACAGCTCGTGAAACAATAGACATGTTGAAGGATGAATTTAGTGAGCTGCTTATCTCTTTAAATGGCCCTGTGAATTGGCCGCCAAGATCATGCGATTTGACGCCTCTAGATTATTTCTTGTGGGGTTATGTGAAGTCGTTAGTGTATGTGGACAAAAACACGATTGAAGCCTTACAGGATAACATAACACGCGTAATTCGTGGAATACAGGCCGAAATGCTCGAAAAAGTGACGCAAAATTGGACCTTCCGAATAGACCATTTGATACGGAGCCGCGGACAACATATACATGAAGTTATCTTTAAAATGTAAATGGCAAAGGCCAATTTATCAATTTCAATAAAAATTTTGAATATATGATGCAAATTGAGTGTTTTATTCGATTTTAAAAAATGCGCTTAACAAAATCACTCCATTACCTTTCAAAGATTAGTCATTTCGAGAAATCTGGCCTCTCACTAGTTTCATCTAGCGAACATTAAAGAAAACTAAAAACCTAGCCATCAAAGAAAAATGAAATTTTTTTCTCTCGGTCAGTTAAGTGTTAACACTAAATGAAAACTACTGGAGCAAAACACAGCTGAAAACATTTCGAGAATCAATGCATAATAGCTACGTCCTTTCAACAACGAATAAAAACTTCTATCATCATCACCAAAAGATGAAAATATCATACGAAATACGCATAAAAAGCCAAATATTCAAATGAAAGAAATTATCTTCAGGTGACGGTGATAAACCAATCGAAGAAGAGACACATCTGGGTTCTCAGCCAACTGACTGGAGTTTAGTGTGGGAGTGCTTCGAAAAACCTCATCTTCTTTTGAACACAGGAATGGCTAAATCCAGAAGGGACATGGTGAAAGGTGCCGAAACTGAAATGAGACGATATTATAGCAGAAAAGTCGTAGATGTTCTAGTCAAAATCACCAGACAATCATTAGATGCTCTTCTCAGGAGATTCACTGTAAGAGGTACGTTGTATTTCGGTGTTCACCTTTTTATTAAAACCTACAATGTTAATATTTATCAATTATGACAGACGGAGAAAACCAAAAGCCAATTTTTTTGCTGAATGCCGTTTTGATGATACCAAAAGTTTCAATCCAACCAAATCTCGATGACATCCAAGAAGTTTTAGCCTTGGCTGGTAAAAATATAACTTCTGTTTCTAAAGGCGTCGGACAATGGACCGGTGGTAAAATTCAAGTAAGCAAACTTTCTGCAAGATTATTACAGTAGTAACATACGAATTACGTAGTATATAAATAAGCTTACAATTCTTATCCTTTTAAATATGACATTTTCCAGGAGCATTCTAGTTCTATAACAACAATCCTGGTAAAGAATCTTAATACAAAAAATCAATCATATCGAACATATCTCCTGTAATTTTCAGTCAGAACTCCACAGGAATTCTTCATATTCGGTAATCACTATGCTGTGTTATTATTTGTTTGAGCCACAATTTGTATATAAAATTGTTTGCCAAAAACTTTGGTATTAAGAATTTCAATTTGGAAAATATTTGTTCTATAGTTATGGTGTTACATTTAGCCATTCTAATCCCATGTTTGTGTTTCAATAGAGACGTGATTCGATATATCAGGTTTCATGTCTTATTTTCTATTGCTATTGTTTTCTCGAATTTCTGATTTTATGGATGATTTGAATGATCATTGAGATTATATTTCCATAATTGAGTCTAATAACTCTCGTAATTACTATATAGTGTAAGTGTATAAGAAAAATATGCTGTGTTTTCAATCTGATTGTGAACTCTAGGTTGCTATTGAAGGTCTCTAATGGGTTCCTGTTCTCCACCAGCTGAAACAACGATTATATTTTTATATTTACTCAAGCAATCCTGACATTCTTATCTTTAATATAAATCATTGTTCGGTAGAAAGAGACGATTAAATACATATTTAAGTGAACTTCTGAACCAGTTGTAGAGGGCCTGTTTGATATTTTATGCATTTATAGTGAATTTATCTACATGTAAAAATGATATTTCTAAATGATTATTTCAACCATCAAATATATAAAATTTTCAAATTTAAATAACACAATCTATACGTGATTATAAATTTAAATTATCTGTTTCTGTGATAAAATATTGAATCAAACCCAATTTCCCAATTCATTTTGAGGTTTTCAAGAACGTACCAAAATTGTGTAATACTTCAGTAATTAGATCACAACTTGAAAGCTCTACATACAAAATAACAAGAATATAAATAAAACATGTTTCAATTTAGAAATTGTCTGATATTTGGAATATTCCTATTCAGTTCAGTAATTATGAAAACAATAATTTAAAATGCTATATACTATAATCTGTTTTCTTTTAGATATTTTTGAAGTGTGATTTCTTTTCTTATGAATAATATCAAGAATGAATCAATATCGCAAAAATGTTGATTTGATTTCCATAAACATATTCTTTTTAAAACGAATTACAAATATTTTTTTAAGAAATAGTAAACATTTGTTTCAGAAAACTTCTACTAATTAATTTTGTATTTTCTCTTCCAAACATTATCCACTTTTCACTATTCACATATGTACTGTACTATGCACTAAATAACGAAATATCCACTGCTTTGAACATCACTTTTTATTTTTCATTATGTTGTTTTTTCAACTGTATGAATACGATTAATACGAATATAATCACACAAAAACTGTTATTGATTTTCAAAATCATCACAATTGCGTTCATTTGTTTCTATTCTTTGAAATTTGTTTTTTTATTTCAATGACCAAAATACGTTTTGTTTCAATACTTTTTTATGATTTATCAAAACAAACGCTTTGATCCATTATAAACTTCGAAATTCAAATTTCTGTTCACACTTGAAATCATAAACGTTGTACACACAATGGCATGACACATCACGCTTTGTACATTGCTGATGGGAAGAAGCTAGATCAGACCAAGGCAGGATGGGAAAAACTAGCTGGTAGAAGATCAAAGATTATGGATATTGTAAATCAATCTCGTTTACAACAGCATACACTCAAAGGAGTTGTGAAGCTAAAGCAAGAAGATGATTTGAAAACAAGAAGACGAAAGTTTTATCGTTTGGTCACTGATGATAAACTCGTAATTCCACTGCAGCAGAGAAACTTTTATAATCACGTCATGGACAACAAAGAAGTAGTAAAGTCGCTTTCGTTTTTATCAACATGCACACAAGATTTAAAGCAGGTATGTATTCTGATACATTTGACAGAATTATCGAATTTAAATTCATCAATATCATTTAATAATAATAAGTTCGTTATTCCCAACAAATATAATACCCAATTATAGAAAATATTAACATAATGTTGAATAATAACTAAATAATTAAAATGAAAGAGTATAATAAAGAGCTCAATCTAATCTAAAAAACCTAAAATAGTAACTAATAACTATATAATAGCATTTATTGAAATATTAGAAAGAACTCAATATAAACCAATTCATTTTAGTCAATTTCCATTGTTCACATAACTCCTAATAATAACTTTAATGGAGTCAAAGTGAATGTCACAATTATTGGCAACTCTATTGAATGTAGACTCCATAAAGCAAATGGGATATTTTATGAGCGAGTTGGTCCTCGGAGTCTCCAGGTGGAATAATTCTGTACCACGAGAATTTTGCCTAGGAACACGGAATTTCGAAGCGAACAAGAGAGGAGGACAATCAATACTATTGTGCAGTAATTTGTACAGAAATTTGAGTGATAAAGTTTCTCTCCTGCTCTGCAATGAGATTAAACTAAATCTACTCATTAATTCGTTAAGATTGACTGCTCTCTGTGGATAAACTTTATCCTCCCTCCTAAATAAGAATTTCAAGAACCTTCTCTGAATAGCCTCAAGATGGCGCTGATGGGAAAGTGTAAATAGGATGCCAAATCATGCTGCCATACTCCAACTTGCTACGGATTAGGGTATTAAATAGTCCTATGAATGTTGAGGAATCATTGAAATATTTGCCGTTGCGTATAACGAATTCATATATTTTCGAGGCAGATGAAATTAGTTGGGTAATGTGTAGAATGAAATCAAGCTTCTGATCGAAGACTACACCAAGATCTCTCACCTTATCAGAACGAAAAAGAACCTGACCACCGTCGCTATAATCACACTCAATTCGATCTCTTTTCCTTGTGAAAGAGACAACATTACACTTTGACACATTCAAACTGAAATAATTGTCCTTCACCAACTAGCAATATGGTCCAGCGCGAGCTGAAGTTGAACACAGTTGTCCTCTTATCTAATTTCATGATATAGTGTTATACTTAATTAATTGGATTTTTATTTATATTTATTTATTAATATTTCAATTTATTTTATTTAATTTTATTAATAACTATTTTAATTATATTTAATTGATTGAATTGAATTTATGAAGCAGTTAAATCGAAACACATCTGGCAAGATTATGATTATGATACTCCTGAAGAAAATGTTTCAAGTATATAATCTCAAGCATCTAAACTTTTGAAGAAAAACTGAAAAATTCTTCTATGTAACTATCAAAATCATCTACAGCTACTGAATCAGTATCAATTTTTCTAAAAGTATCAATCCTATCTAAGCGGGTTGATACTTTTTCTTGCTTCTATTGAGTTATTGATGCATGATGGGTGATACATTGTTCAAATATAATTAGCTAAGTGAAATATCCCAGGAAGGAGATGTCAATACAATATTAATAGAAGAAGAGTTAATTCGTAATGTTTTAGATTCATATAATATAGTAGTTTTGATATTTTTAGGAGATATCACAATTTTTGCTACGATGGAGGCCGTACAATATTTTATGGAGAAATGAAAAATCCCAGAGAGAACTCCTAACTGCCTGTCTAACAGAGTTCGAAACCTCACTCAGAAAACATGAAGAACTGAATGCTAAACTTGAAACAGAACCGGAAACTGTTATCATCGGTGTCAGCTTGGCATTGTTCACAGAAAAGTTGAAATACGGACTGAGTACAGAGATTAAAAGTTGCACTCATAGGTAAATATGTGAGAATCAGCTATATATTGGTTACGTGATGTCTTTAAGGGGTAGAAGAAGTAATTTTTCAGTGAAGAAAAGGGATTTTGATAAAATTACTTAATTTTTACTGAAAAAACTGAAAGTCATACAGACATGTTGGTACTATTTAACTTTCGTGATTGATTGCTCATTCATCTTGCTGTGTTATTCCATGGCTTCTTTGACTGTTTGATAGTTCAATCACCTCAATGTGGTTCTAGACTGAACAAAAAAAATCTTGAATTCTTATAACAGCTAAACTCAAATAGAAAAATATATTAGTATATTTATTTAGTACTCTTAATTGTACCGCACAGTGATTCTACAATTGATCAATTCAGCTAATAATCAAACGAAAACATTATTTTAACAATTTAGAGTATGTTCAAATTGGTTGAGGCTTTCGCGGCCAGTCGTTGAACTAGTGTTGTCCTAGTTCAATCGTCGAACAACGTTTCAGCTAATAATCAAGAGGTCGAAAACTGGATTATTTTCCAGAATCAAACAATTTTAGAGTATGTTATAAGGAATTTTTCATCAAATCTATTCAATTTCACTTATAAGATGTACACAGCACTAATGTCACCTCATACGTAAGCTGTATACGTCACAGCTGTACACGTTACCGCCTTCTGTAAGCATGTCGGTGACGAGAACACAGAAGATAGAGCATGTCGGTGACGCGATCCGATAAAAATTTCCCCTATCTAAAGGGACCCATCGCGGCTGAAGAAGTATCCACTTCAAAAATTTGGCGTTTGTTTGAGAAATTCAAAGTAGGTAAATATAATACACCTAATATATTTTTGAAAAATCTTCCGTGATAATAATACAGAAAACGTCGAAACAAATATCACGAATCTCACTAGACGGCAAGCGTGGAAAAATTAAAAGAGTCACTTCACGTAGTAAAGGGTGTTTTCTTTAGAGATATAGAACTTTAAGTTGGCATTACTGTTGAAGATGGCGACCGATTTAACAGCTGAGAAGTGATTTATTCTGAGTTTGGTTTTGCAATTCATCATGAATAGACTCACGCCTGAATAACTCTTGCAAATAGTGCAATTTGGGCCCAAAACGAGATTGCCGTTGTTTCCGATTTTCATGAGCGAATTTTGTTTAGCGATGAAGCGCACTTCTGGTTGAATGGCTACGTCAACAAACAAAACTGTCGCATTTGGACTGAAGATAATCCTCAAGTGTATGTCAAAACACTGTTACATCCAGAAAAACTGTTGACTGTTTGGTGCGCTTTATGGGCTGGTGGAATCATTGGTCTGTACTTCTTCAAAAACGATGATGGCCAGAACGTTACAGTCAGGTATAGAGCTATGGTTACTAACTTTCTCATTCCTGAATGGAACAACCATGATGTCCAGGAGCTGTGGTTTCAACAAGACGCAACATGTCACACAGCTCGCGCCACAATCGATTTATTGAAAGACACGTTTGGTGACCGCCTGATTTCACGTTTTGGACCTGTGAATTGGCGTCCAAGATCTTGTGATTTAACGCCGCTAGACTACTTTCTGTGAGGCTATGGAAAATCATTGGTCTATGCGAATAAGCCACAAACGCTTGACCATTTGGAAGACAATATTCGCCGTGTTATTGCCGATATAAGGCCACACATGTTGGAAAAAGTCATCGAAAATTGGACGTCCAGATTGGACTACATCCGAGCTAGCCGTGGCGGTCAAATGCCAGAAATTATATTTGAAATGTAATGCCACAAGATCATCTTTCGAATAAAAAAAATTCTTGTCAATCGAATGATCCATCGTTGTTTTATTGCAATTTAAATTTCTATACCTCTAAAAAATAAACACTCGTTATATGGGCAGCAATATTACTTGTACTTGAGTTTCAGTCTGATATCGACTTATTTTATATTTTGAGAAATGAAATTTCTGTTTCAAATTCACTGAGTGTAGATGATGTTTCAAGTATTACGTATTCCATGAACGAAAATATTTATGACATCAGTTTCATTTCAAATATTCGTATAAATCTTTCAGAATCGGACAAGCAATGAAAAAGAAATACAAACGAGAAATGGATTATGTTTACGCAGTTATAAATGAAATGGAAAGAAAGTTGGAGAGATCTATCAGAGATTTGGATGATGTGAGGATGATCATGGAAACTTTAAGAAAAATTCGGGAGCAGGAAGTTGACATGGAATTAAGAATTGAACCTATTGAAGCAAGTATTTTCTTCACATCAATTTTGTTAAGTTTATATATTTTTATATATTCATTTTTTCTTATCTAGGAGGCTTTCAATGTTCTCAATCGTTATAAAGTGACAGTAGAACGAGAAGTAATGGAACAGGTAGACAACCTGAGATATACATGGAACAAACTACAAACAAGAGCGCTTAAGGTACAAGAAAATCTTTTAGACATGCAACCGCAGTTTCAAGAAGACCTCAGTAACAATTTAAAGACATTCAGACAGGATAAATTGGATTACTGCAATGAATACAGAACGGCGGGACCAATGCAACCGGGCCTCACACCAAGAGAAGCTTCTGATAGGCTCATGCTGTTTCAGGTGACTATCAAAATCATAAAATATCCGTAAATATTTGTAAAAATAAAATGAAAACAAAATATACCCATAACTGTATATACAAATGAAAATAAATAGAAAACAAAATATACAAATAACTGTATATACAAATAAAAATAAATAGAAAACAAAATATACCAATAACTGTATATACAAATATACAAGGAACTTAAAGTCATTTTCGGTCAGAAGTAGAGAACGCACCGCACCGTTCAGAGAGAAAACAGTGGTATTCAAAGGATATTTTAAGAAGTATGCCTTGTTTTACACTTTGGATAAACAGAAAGGAATATGAATCATACTTCTAATGAAAGCAAAAATAAATTTTGTAGCACAAAAGAATCACAGCTTTCACTGAATGTTGTATTATATGCATTATTTCCATAAATTTCGGAAAACTTTAGCTAGATTCAGGTAAACAAGGCAAGCGTTGACTATTTACCTGAAAATTGATTTTCAAGGGAAAAAGAGCAACTTGATTTTCAGGTATCATCATTGTTAGATGATACCTGACATAGATTCTATAAAAGTAGCGTTCATCCTTCATACTATCCTGTTGTGATAATGAGTTTATAATTCGAAACAAGTCGATTGTTTATTTCTGTCAATTACTATGCTGTTCGAATTGATTGGGACAAAGGACAAAAAACAAAGTTTTCGCAGAATCTTACCTTTTAATGAAGTAAATACATGTCTACAAAATAGCGTTGATTCTTCATATTAATATGAAGTATGTCCTCCTTTTGCAGAAATAACTTCTTGAACTCGTCTAGTCATCGATTCCACCATAGCGCAGATTTTCTTCAATTCGTCATCACGAAACCACACCTGAATTGCACTTATAATCATTTTTTGTAGTGCAAACCATTTTGCCAGTCGTTTCTTTGAAATATTCCATAAATTCTCAATGGGATTGAGATCAGGTGAATTCCCCGGCCAATCGAGTACTTTTATTTCATTCTCACGCATGAAGTCCTGCCCTTGTTTGTTTGGAAATGTGGCAGGGAGCCAGGTCGTGCTGAAATGTTCCATCAAACGTTTCCATGAATGGGATAATCCTGGTGCGCAATATTTCCATATATTTTACTAAATTCGTCATCCCTGTTATAGGAGTTAATTGTCCAATGCCATTGGTTGTGAAAAAAACCCCAAAACATTTGTTTCGAAGGATGTTTTACTGTTTGCTGGATGTGATCAGGCCGCAAAGTTTCCCCATCACTTCATCTAACAACATTTGTACCCTTGAACAAACAAATGTGTCTCATCACTAAAAACCACCTTCTTCTAGTCGTCGACAGGCCACGCACGGTACTTTTTGGCCCATGCCAAACGTTTCTTCATCATTTTCTGGGTAAGCAATTGCTTTCTTCTTGGTCTTCTTGTCTTACGGCTAACCTCCATCAGTCGTTTTCGCACATTTGAGGTGCTCACCTCACCTCCACAACAGAAATCATTAAATTCCTTCGGATATCAGTGCTTGTCCTCCTTGGATTAGTTTTGCTATTTCTTAACAACAATTTGTCTGTTCTTGGAGTAGTTTTGCGTTTGCGGGCACATTTTCCTTTTCTTTTTGGAGACGATGAGCCAATTTCTTCAAATGTTTTCAAAATTCTCGAAACGCTGGACTTCCCACACCAACAGCTTCAGCTATATCTCTTACAGTCATTGATGTGTTTCTTTAAGCGAGATAATTTTGGAACGTTTCCTCGGAGTGATATCCATCTTTGGACCAGACAATACAGCACGTATCAAAATTGAAACCACCAACTCTCGCACCGGTAGGCTCACAACTGAATTGCTGACGAGTTAAAACCGGTCAGAATGTAAATGATGATCAAGGTCGAACCCTCACGTCACCTCAGGTAGTAAACAAGCAGGTGTAAGGGTGTTTCGGCCACCCTGGTACTCACATACTTACTATAGTATCTCAAACGAAGAAAAAAATGTTTGTCCCAATTAATCGAACAGCAATGTACATCAATTGTTGGTATTAATATAGTAGTAATCCATGCATTTTTGTTTCAATTATCAGTTTAATTTTTCATTTTGTTTCACTAAGAGTATTCAATTTTAACATTATTATCATCGTTCGGTCATTCTTCACGTTCACAACGGAATATAAGTTTCCTCAACACATTTCATTTTTCTTCCTCCATTTTGAACTTCTGCAAAATCATCCTAGGTCGATTCTATTCTGTAACTTTTGAATCATGTGCCATATTTTCATTTTGGTCATATGTTCCGTTTCAATTGTAGAATCGTTTCGAAGGAATGTGGCGTAAGCTGCAAACGTACCAGAGTGGCGAAGAATTATTTGGTCTTCCAACAACTGATTATCCAGATTTAGCGCAAATTCGAAAGGAACTTAATCTACTTCAGAAGCTGTACAAGCTATACAACGATGTTATCGACAGAGTTAACAGCTATTACGACATTCCTTGGAGTGACGTGAATATCGAAGAAATTAACAACGAGCTCATGGATTTTCAAAATCGTTGCAGAAAATTACCCAAAGGTATAATGCAATCAATTTTTCAAATTGAGTTCGATATGAAATCATCAATATTTAATTAATTCCGTTCAAAAATTTCGATTATTTCAACGATAACTATTTTTTATTCAATAATTTGGAATTTAGTATCTATTTTATTATCTCGAATTTTCTCTTCAGTAACAATATCCCATCAAACAAGAAAAATATCGACTTTTCTGCAATAAGCAGTAAACCATCTGTTGAATCGTCGATAATGTACGTTCAATTCAAAACGGAGTAGAGGAATTTTCAATAACTGGGCAAACATTTGAAAAAGGGTAACGGTCTTCATTATGTCATATTGATTTTTTAATGGTATCTTAGAAATCGCCCATTTATTACTTAGAGAAAGTTTGAAAAATTTCTCAATATTCAAAATAGAAATATTCAAGATATTAAAATGTTTAAAAAGGTTTAAAATATATTTTTTTCAATTGTAACAATATTCTTTACTTAGTCTACAATGATATTCAGTAGCTCTCGAAGTTGAGATAAGTTTCGTAGATATTTCTACATATCTGAACAACATATATTTATTTTCATTTTTAATTCAAGGATCCATAATTTCATTCATTATCAAGTAACATATGAGATTTTATTACCTAATACCAAAGAACTAATGTAGTAGTATAAAATTATAATTCATTGTAGTTGAAAGCAAGTTCAAGTGTGTTCATTTTAATTTTCTATTTAATTGTTGCTTACAGGTCTAAAAGAATGGCCAGCCTTCTTTGCATTGAAAAAAACCATAGATGATTTTAATGATATGTGCCCCTTACTTGAACTTATGGCAAACAAAGCCATGAAACCTAGGCACTGGCAAAGGATTATGGACTCTTTGAAGCATACATTTGAATTCGACAGTGACGGATTCTGTCTTAAGAATATTCTCGAAGCACCATTGTTGGCACATAAAGAGGATATCGAGGTGAAGTGATTAGATTGATCACATAATTGTCTGAAATTACTTGAACTTTAAGTCTTATCTAAAGATAAGAAAAAACTGAACATTTAGAATTTGAAACGAATCATTTTATAAGGGGCAATGGCGATTTATAATATTTGGGGGCGTAGGCAAGACCAAAGTAATGTTATGTGATTTGGGTAATAAAGTAGTCATGTTTCACGTTACTTTTTAAGGCCGATTTCAGAGGCAAATTAAAAACTAGCTTATTTCAATATTGTTTTGAAACGTTCAAACAAAGTAAATAGAAGTGAAGAAAGAAAACAGGCTAATAAAATTATATATTATAAAGACTTATTGAGGTTAACAATAATTACATAGATTACAACAACAACAAAGTTTCTTATTGTACTTGAGAATTTACAAATAACTTCCTGGTCACCTACAATAATATCCCTATGGATAGTTCGTTAAGCCTATTATCGGATGTACTGGGGGGTCACGGTCCATTTTACACCACATTGAGTAATATACGTAAATTACATCCTCTCGTCTTGTTTAAATCTTGTACATTTGAAGGCATTCACTTTTGCTTCTGTGATACGAATTTGGAACATGTTAAAGGCGTATGAATCACCCCTATCAAATAATAAGTGCAAATAATAACTGATAATTTTTGGAAAACATATTCTAAGTATATTAGAGCAATGAGATCAGTATTTTTGTGATAGAATTTGTATTTCATTGTAGGATATCTGCATATCAGCTATGAAAGAGAAAGACATTGAAGCTAAGCTCAGACAAGTTACCAATGAATGGTCTGCTCATGAATTAACTTTCATGACTTTCAATAACAGAGGTGAACTCTTACTTAGGGGTGACACAACAGCAGAAACAATTGGTCAACTTGAAGATAGTCTCATGATTCTTGGATCCTTGCTCTCTAATAGGTACTTCTATAATCACCCAAAGTTTTTTGTGTTATATACTCGTATATAAGTATATATATATATATATATATATATATATATATATATATATATATATATATATATATATATATATATATATATATATATATATATATATATACTCGTGTGTACATGTTTCATAGAGTTGTGCAAAAGTTGCACAACAAATATTGCATGCCAAATTCTTCTACCTGTTATACAGCTTTCGAGTAATTACAGATTTCTGAGATATTAATTTTAGTGTAAGCTTATTAAAGATTTTTACCATTTCATAATTCTCAGGAAGTTCCCAAATGGAATTAAACGAAAATGCAAACGATTTAATAGACTCTGAACGGTTCATGAAACATAATTCACTCGAATTTCAGATACAATGCTCCTTTCAAGAAGCAGATTCAGCAATGGGTTCACGATTTATCCAATACCAACGAGATATTAGAACGTTGGCTTCTTGTACAAAATATGTGGGTTTATCTTGAAGCTGTGTTCGTAGGAGGTGATATAGCAAAACAGCTTCCAAAAGAAGCGAAGAGATTTTCGAAAATTGACAAGTCATGGCAAAAAATCATGCAAAGAGCCCATGAGACTCCTGGAGTAGTTTCATGTTGTGTGGGTAAGTTTGTACTCTAAATATTCTCCACTCGTAATTTTGTTGAGTTTCCTTTCAACTAAATTTGTAATTGAATCAATTTATAACAATGTTGCAGGTGACGATCTGCTTAAACAACTTCTGCCCCATCTTCAAGAGCAGCTGGAGCTTTGCCAGAAATCACTCAGTGGTTATTTGGAAAAGAAACGCATGATGTTTCCTCGGTTTTTCTTCGTTTCAGACCCAGCACTTTTGGAAATACTTGGTCAAGCATCTGATTCTCATACCATACAGAATCATCTCCTTTCTATTTTCGACAATACGAGATGGGTTAAATTCCATGACATCGAATACAACAAAATTACTGCTATAATCTCCTCTGAAAATGAAACTATTCAGTTGGAAAAGTCGGTGAGAGCAGAGGGAAGTGTTGAACAGTGGCTGACTCAGCTTCTGGTGATGTCGCAATCTTCGTTACATTCCATAATACGACAGGCATACGCCGTAATAAATGATCCAAATTTTAATTTGTTACAGTTTCTGGATAAAATGCCTGCTCAGGTAAATTATTCTGTCGATGTAGTCATTCAAATTATGCATTTTGCTTGAAGATACAAACTTAATTTCAAAACTTAAGTAGCTAAACGTGGCATATTAGCTAATTTGGCGAGGATTTATAAGGATAATAATAATAATAATATTCATTTAGCAATAGTTATTACAAAATCATATATGAAGGGTCCACTGCAATAATGTGTGTAATCCTTTGTGTAGTGTTTTGAGATATATGAGTTTTAATTTTATAAACGGTGAAAAAAAACTCTGACCTGAAGATAAGGGCATATT
Organism: Henosepilachna vigintioctopunctata; assembly: GCA_030704895.1. Taxonomy (NCBI): domain Eukaryota; kingdom Metazoa; phylum Arthropoda; class Insecta; order Coleoptera; family Coccinellidae; genus Henosepilachna; species Henosepilachna vigintioctopunctata. Next base: position 739,160 of record JARQZJ010000044.1, on the reverse strand, counting down.
TATTATTAAAGTTGAAGAACATGTATCAACATTATAATTTCTTTTGCGGATAATGATCTTTGAGTACTATAAACTAAAAAAAAGCATATAATCTTAAGTAAGTCTTCAGAAATAAGGACTATAATGATCAATGTCCACACTACGTTAACAGTCAATAATGATAGGTGTCCCAATGGTTGGTTTAATTAGCTGTTGCATCGTTAATATTTTATACATTACAAACTTGCATGTGGAAATTGTCAGCATTTCTTGTATTATAACTGTGCACATCACTAACACAAGTTACATTTTCTATTACTCTATATAGAAACAATTTGCTTTTAACTTTAAATATAAATATTTAAGTAGAAAAAAGTGTTATCTGTTTAACTGGCATTAGTTCTAAACCATTAAACATGCTTTGGATTGGAGTATACCTATCTATTACATTTCAAAATTGTTCGCATAGTAGAGCTATGTAACTTTTGTGGTTGTTGAGTTTTTTTCTTTACTGAATCCCAATAACAGAGGGAACAATATTCAAAGTGTGGCATTATTATTGACTTAAAGAGCAATAATTTCATATATATCGTCAGACTTTTTTCAAGTATTTTCAGAAAGTTGATTTTCTTGGAGATTTTAGACGATATGAAGTCGACATGATCATTGAAACTCATTTTCTCATCTTACATAACGCCTAAGTATTTAACAAGTTTTACCCTTTCAATGTTCTGGATTTCAATTTTGATACTTACTCCTATATTTTTGTTACTTTTTGTCTTAAGAATTTTACTTGTACAAAAACTATAAATTCAGACTTTGTTACATTCAGCGATAAACTCTCGCTTAGATATTCATTGCTATGAATATTTACTTGATAGTTACACTCGAATATCTAACTGACTGATTGTGCCGATATTTGATAAAAATTTGATACTATATTGTAACGTAAATTAAAATGTGTATTGTTAAAATTTAATTGTATTTTGTTGAAATATTGCAGTTGCTCCGCGATTACATCTGTATCATCAGATGTATATTTGTAGACCTTGTTGATACAATGGAAAAGATCGGTTTATACTTTATACAATTGAAAATTGATAAAATGAAGTGAGAGAAACTTAAATCTAAGGTTTATTGAAGAAATCACTTCAGATTATACGTTAAGGATAAAGAGGAGTAATGAAAAATAAAAAATTAAAAAAATAATAAGAAATATAAAATTACGGTTCTATGATCGAAGAGGCTTCTACCGTCTATGCGTGAATGGGAGGTAGCAGTCACAGAAAATGTTGAAACTACTGAGAAACTTGATATGATATATGAGAAATGCTGGAAACGATTTAACAGAGCTATTTATATTCTTTTGTTCATTCAATAAATTATTGAACCTTTTTGCATTGGTAATTCCCTAATTTCTAAAGCTCGTAACATTCTAATTATATTTGCTTTCCTCCCCAAAGTTCCTGCCATTTTGATGAATATACATTAGAACATGTAACTCAAATTAACAAAAAGACTGCCGACTCATTTACTGCCGAAGTTTTATCTTTCACAATTCGAATATTTTTACTTACTAGTATTCTGTGAAAAGTGTGTTGAATGATTTCAATTATACGATATTTGTAATTTATTTCAGATAGGTGTTCTGGGTTTGCAAATGATATGGACAAGAGATGCAGAATTAGCACTTGTTCAAGTTAGGCATGACAAGAACCAAATGCCTGATACCAACAATAAGTTCCTGGAGTTACTTAATACTCTTATAGATCAAACAACTCGTGACTTGACTAAAATTGAACGTATCAAGTTCGAAACTTTGATCACAATACATGTGCATCAACGTGATATTTTCGATATATTGGTGAGCACACAAATCATTAAAAACAATTATACTAATGAAATATTTACAAGGAAATTTTCTAGTTTATAACTAATAGAGAAATTTGAGTTAGATGAAACATTTTCGGGTTGGTACGCTGTTGTCTGCAGTTCCTTTCCTTATAGACTGAGTACAACTGCAAAATATACCGTCAGTATTTCGGGCAAGCGTTGAGGATTCCGTAGAAGTAGATTTGAGCTCTCTGATTACCTCTGTTTTTCCCACTGATGCATCCTAAATCCTCAGACTCAGACTCAGACTTGCCAATTCTCCACTGTCTGGTTTCAATGAATTTATAGATTCTGATTAACTTTTGATGTGGATAGTTTACCTCAGGATCACTGGTTGAAGGCTGTAAATGCATCAGCAGTTGTCTCTTTGACTATAATTTTTATGTTGTAAATTGTAATTTGCTGGTGTATCTGTAGCCGTGTTCATGATTGCTAAAAATGCAATTCCTCTGCTTGGCTCTTGGTTCAACGTTTTGATTCTTAGTCTTTTCGAGTGAAGGCTTCACGATTAACCATTGGGATGAAAACGTCGGTTATTAAAAAACCACATTGCTACGTTGACTTGAGAAAAAGTCGTTACTTCGAATTCTTCCATATAAAATTTTGCAATAACTACGTAGCTGTCTGAATAAAGAAAAATTCCAATTGACCACAGCCTACCTACCCAAAAAATTTAAGCGTCAGGGTTTTTGATAGGTCTTGTTTGATCTCAAAATACTGGTAGATAATTATAAAAATCTTATAACTACTAATTGTTAGAAGCAATTGAATTCTTGATTAAATTTTAGAAGTAGATAATTACCCCATATATTTTTAATTATATCTACATATCATTCGTTTTCAGTGCCGCTTGAATGTGAGAAATGTGAATGACTTCGAATGGTTGAAACAATGCCGATTTTATTTTAAAGAAGAACAGGACAGAACTCTTATAATAATTACTGATGTGATATTCTCCTATCAGAATGAGTACTTAGGTTGTACTGACAGATTAGTCATCACCCCTCTAACTGACAGGTATATTATTTATAAGTATACCGTAGTGAGTCACAGAAAAAAATATTTTTTTGATGTTTTCTTTAAGTGATAGAGACTGTTTCTAAAGTAAATGTATAAAAAAGGAATGTATCATCGAGCATTCTGTCCAATTTTGAAATGAGTATTACTCTGCCAAATGATGTTTTCAAATATCTGCGATTATTCACTATTTTATAGGACTTCCATTGCCTAGAAATTGAATTTCGAATTCTGAAACAAACTTAGATTGAATAGAAATAAATCGTAAAATTAGTAGAATTAAACTGAAAAAATGAGAAGATAATATTAGAGATATATTCTGAGGGCTGAAACAGAATCGTAAAAAGAGAATGAAAATTAAATGAATCAATATGAAATAAAATCGATAAATTCTCACCTACGATGAACAGACAGGTAGGTTGAAGCAGACATCAAAGTCACACCACGTTTCGGTTAGTAGTGTATCTCCAAGCGTTCTCAAGAGAAAACGTTCTAAGTTTCCACCACGAGAGATACATTGCTAACTGAAACGTCTTGTGAATTTGATTTCTGATTCAAGCATCCTTCTATTCATCGGCGATAAGAATTATTATTTCTATTTCAAATCATATTACTTTATTCCATTTTTATTCTCTTTTTATAAATAATTCTATCTCAGCCCTCAAGACAATTATTTTTAATCTTTTAATTTTTTCAGTTTAAGCCGTTTAATTTTACTATTTATTTTCATTTAAGCACAGTTTGTTTCAGAATTTCAACTTAAATTAATAGTTGAATATAAATTAAAAGTCAAACACTTGAGCTTTTGATTTACACTTTATTGACAACATAGCATGACGCGTTTCGTCGTTACAAACGACTTCTTCAGATGCTAACAGAATGCTGTTAGGAGTACTATTAGGAATATTGTGGAAATACTGTGTAGGAATAATGTTAGGAGTATTCTGTTAGCATCTGAAGAAGTCGTTTGTAACGACGAAACGCGTCATGCTACGAGTATGTTGCCAATAAAGTATAAATCAAAAATTCAAGTGTGAATTAGTTTATATTCAATTATAATGGATTTACATCAAGTAAACGCCAACACAATTAAATATTTAAATTTATATCCAATGGGAGTCCAACAAAAGAATCATCATTGCCCAACACCTTTAAACAAATATTTTCGCCCATATTATTTCATTCGAAAACTTCGCCATAGCAACTCGTTGGTATCCTAAGGGAACTGCCATACCCGTTGTTGGTGAAGATGCTATAAGAGAATACATAAAAGCTGAAACTATGACATATTCCTAGATTTCCTCATATAGTTCAATTTAGATTTAATTACTATCGGTCTCATTTGAAATATCTATATTAATTTTTCATTTTAAAGTTGAGTTCACAGATTTTCAACTTTGGAAATTCAATCAGTGCTTAGAGAAAATACAACTATGTAGTATTTATAGAAAGATCTTGGAATACTTATGAAAGAATTTTCCTTTTAAATTAGTAATTGCTTTGGACTTGAAATAACTTATTGAAAGCAATAAATTCTCAGATTTCAATACAGATATACCAACCATTTTCTCCGCAGAATATTTTACTGGCCATTCAGCAGTTATACGTTTTTTCAATTCACGCTATTAAAAAAAAACTACTGCACTCATTAAGAGACTTACTATAAATTTATTTGTTGATTTATCAATTATTGTTCCGTTAGTATTCAATTATTATTATTATTATTAGGTAGATTATATGATGCATTAATTTCTAGATGTTACATAACTCTTGCTCAAGCGTTAGCAATGAGTATGGGTGGGGCTCCTTGTGGACCTGCAGGTACTGGAAAAACAGAAACTGTTAAGGACATGGGCAAGACATTGGCCAAATATGTTGTTGTTTTCAATTGCTCCGACCAAATGGATTATAGAGGCCTGGGAAGAATATATAAAGGTAATGACGAGCTGTAATGATCACTTGGAGTGAAAAAGTCACAAAACAATACCCATTTTGTATATGTAAAAAGTGAAAAGGCAGTACTTCCTTTCAACGTTTTTTTTAAATATTTGATTCAATGAATGCACTAAAATCTTTTAATAAAAAAAAATAATTCGTAAAATTGAATGAATAGAATTTAGTAAGGTGGATAATCTTCAATAAAAGAAGTCTTTTGCGGGCAACTGAATTTTTTTTTATGTTTAAGGGTAGTTTTATGTTAATTACATCGCAATCTTCCGATTAAACAAATCAATATTAACTTTGAAATCTTTTTCATAATTTAACGTTGAAAAATTTAAACTCCACCAGAGACACTCAAAATGACTGACGAAGAAGTAAAATGTCAGTTGAAAGATTTTTCCATATGAAGTTGTCTTGAAGAGTCACAAGACCATCGACAGATTTATCTAGAAGTCAGTTTCTTATTTAAGTGATAATGCTTTCTGATATTCTAAATTTATTTTTCTTATATGAGTCATTTTTTTTTCAACTTTGGCACATAATTGGTTTCTCGAGCTCTTAAGATGTACGTTGGCCTTTTTTCTTGCCTCCTAGACAAATGAAACTACTGAAAGAAAGATATATCTACATAGCTTCAGTTGTATGGAAGACAAAGTTTTAAAAAGTGTTGACGATGATCCACTACTTGAATAAATCACTGTCGCCTATAAGAGAATAAAATTGAGATTCTAGGTTTACATCTTCCTTGCTGTACATTAGCTGAACTTTGACAAAAACCATTTGGCATCTTAAATTTTGGTTTAGCAGATCAAAATTGATTTCACCAAACGTTATTATACATATATAGAAATGTATATCGGGAGAAAAACTTACATTTATAAAATTTTGGGTTACGTATTTTGACAGCTGCACTTATGTGTATTTCTGAGTTCAGATTTCGTTCTCATAATGAATATAAAGTGATCAATTATTTTTTTATCCTGCATAGGTTTGGCTCAGTCAGGTTCATGGGGATGTTTTGACGAATTTAATAGGATAGAATTACCAGTTCTGTCTGTAGCAGCTCAGCAAGTGGCAGTCTTATTAGCAAGCAAAAAAGAAAAGAAAAAATCCTTCGTTTTCACAGACGGAGACATTATCGATATGTGCCCCGAATTCGGCATATTCATTACAATGGTAAATATTTTTAATTTTTAAATTCAAATGAGTTATCTTCCAAAAAAAAGATTTCTGTTTTTCCGTTTCTAGAAACTCATTTTACGGGTTTTCTCATTATTGTATAAAATCAATGATAAAGTATTCATTTATCTGAATTCATGCGACAAATTTCATATCTGAAAAAGGAGAAAAATTAACTTTATTTCAAAAATTCAAAATGTGAAACGCCTTTTGTTTTCTACTTCATCTGCTAGTTGATTGCATCTAGTCAAAATTTTATGATATTCATTTTTGATGTGAATTGAATTCAAATTCAAAGAAAGGTTTAGTTCCCATAAATACAATTTTTCCCAGAATGAGAGGAAACATTTCATTTGGAGAGAATGAAAGACACAAAGATTCTAATAATGATAATGTAATATGATGCTTTAGAGATATATTTTATACTACTGAGATACAGAGATATATATACAGAACCTGATATAATAATTTTCATCTTGAATTAGTGTTTTTTATTTTTGAGAACCCTGGTTATGCTGGTCGAAAGGAGCTACCAGAAAACTTGAAAATTCAATTCAGGACCGTAGCCATGATGGTTCCTGATAGGCAGATTATTATTAGAGTGAAACTTGCAAGTTGCGGATTTCTGGAAAATATAACTCTAGCCAGAAAATTCTATACCCTGTATAAATTATGCGAAGAACAATTGACAAAGCAGGTAAGCATATTAAGATTTTTATTGGAATGAATTATGAGTTTCAATTTGTGGTGCATTCCTCCATATTTTATTATGTTTGTGATTCTTATATTAAATTGATTCTGAATCATATTTATTTCAACTAGATAAAATGTTTAAATATTAAATACTTTTAAAATTAAATATTTAATAGTGTTGGCGTTTACTTGATGTAAATCCATTATAATTGAATATAAACTTAAATTCAAACACTTGAACTTATGATTTACACTTTATTGACTACATAGCATGACGCGTTTCGTCGTTAAAAACGACTTCTTTATTCTGTAAGCATCTGAAGAAGTCGTTTGTAACGACGAAACGCGTCATGCTATGTAGTCAATCAAGTGTAAATCATAAGTTCAAGTGTTTGAATTTAAGTTTATATTCAATTTAAAATTAAATAAAAATAATTTGAATAAAACTAACTAGTTTTTGATTTAAACTATTATTCAGTTAAATATAACAATATTGCTTCGCCAACACAGTGGATTCATCAATGTAGATGATAAACAGTTTATCATTTGTGTTAGCCACTGTGTTGGCGAAACAATATTATTATGTTCAACTGAAATATAGTGAAAATCAAAAAAAAATACTTAGTTTTCTTCTTAGAAATTTTACGTAATTTTACATATTATGGAAACAACACAACGAATTAAACTGAAGAAGTATTGGAAACTGCAATTAGATATAAAGAAGAAATACGATTTAATGTTCTTTATTTCTTTTTATTGGAGCCACATTTTTTGTGGAATGTTCTATTGAGAATTGTTATTTGATGTCATAGGATAACAATGCATGATATAACACAATGAATGTGTTGTCTAGTGTATTTCCTCAACTAATAATTTTCTAGGTTCATTACGACTTTGGATTGAGAAATATTCTTTCTGTGCTCAGAAGTCTAGGTGCAGCAAAAAGAGTTAATGAAAAAGATTCTGAAAGTACAATAGTGATGAGAGTACTAAGAGATATGAATTTATCTAAACTAATAGACGAAGATGAACCATTATTCATCTCATTAGTGGCCGATCTATTTCCAAATCAAGTTCTAGATAAGACGATGTATGAAGAGTTGGAAGATGCTATAAACAAACAGGTTGAACTTGCAGGTTTGGTTAACCATCCACCTTGGACTTTGAAGCTGATACAGGTTTGGACATATTTTCAGCTTTTTAATTCCGACCTATATTTTCATATTTGTTTAGCTTTATGAAACTCAAGAAGTAAGACATGGCATTATGACATTAGGTCCTACAGGATCAGGAAAGACAACTTGTATTCAAACTCTGATGCGATCATTGACGCAGATGGGACAACCACACAAGTAATAACTCCGATATTATATCATAAGAAGGTATCAAATCTAATATATATTTCAGAGAAATGCGTATGAATCCGAAGTCCATAACAGCTGCCCAAATGTTTGGTCGCCTTGACGTGGCTACAAATGACTGGACTGATGGTATATTTTCAGCACTCTGGAGGAAGACATTGAAACTGAAATCAGGTTTCGTATTTAGTTTCCAATTCATAATATGAATTATTTATTACTTTGTTGAGTTGCCTTCAAAAATTTCATGATTCGTTTACCTAAGTGATTGTTTTATAATGTTTGTATCACAAAGATAGATTTTCGTATTTTGTAGGCAGTTCAATCATCTTCTCGAAATAGATGACAGAGATGGGTCGATTATATTCCCATATTCTTCAAGTGTTTTTTGAAATTACAATACTAATAAAGAACAGTGAAAAAATTGTGGTTATATAGTCATTATTATAGGTCAAGGGTCATCTACAACTCTGATTCATGGATATCATAACCTTATTGATTTATTCATAATGACGCTCAACTATTACAATAATTTTACATTAAAAAGTTTACCTCTTAGGAAAATCAATTTCCATCCATAATTTCAACGACTTGTTCATCATCATCTTTACCAGAACCATCATCGCTAATCTCTAAAACTGATACGATAGGTTTATGATAGCTGAAGTAAGAAACGAACAGTTTTGATTCGAACCTATTTAAGTGTCTAATAAAGACCGCATCAATAGTAGTTTTGTATTTCGTTGTGCTATCATTTGACATAGTTAAACCAAATTCATCATTTAAAAATTCAATTAATAGTTGATTTTTATCGTCTGCAAAGTTTATGTTGAAATCTCCACTCAAAATCATTGGCAATTCATCAAAGCTTTTTCCAATTTTTTTTGAAGCAATGCAGATGCGTCATGAGAATAAATGAATAAATTTTCGTACAAGAAGTCCCGTATAGCACGCAATGACTTATCTGGAGAGATGTAAACGGCAACCATAATAATAGACTAAAAATATCAAATATCACCGATATCAGAAACAGTAGCATTAAACATGCTGATGTATTCCACATGCACATCCATATATGTAATTTGTACAATAATGAACTGTGTTCATATTTTGATAAATAGCTACTCCTCCCGCTGGACGATTATTTCTTCTGAAACTCGCAACAAAGTTGAAATTCAGAATGTCAATTATTTCATCGTTACCCATATGAGTTTCTGATAAAATTAACACATTCATCGTTTTAACAAGAGCGTCAATTGCTAGATCATTTACATGCGCACGTAAACTTTGACAATTGAATGAAAAATACACAGGAATATTCGCGCAAGCGCCTTGCGCCGCCTGCCCTCTCTCCATCCGTCTTACGAATTCTCGATCAGGTCACGTGTCCTGACGCGAGTTTAGAAATTTTTACACATTCCAAAAAAAATACACAGCGCCGCTAAAGAAGTTTTCACTTCAAAAATCATTTTTGAATTATCTATCTGAAACAAAATATGCAATTGAATAATTATATAATTTCATTCAATGGTAAAACATTTCTTCACAGCATATAGGTACTATTGGTCGTTTTTTTATGTGTTCCTGAGTTGAGAGGTTTCAAAAATATGGTTTATGATGGGTTATATAGTAATTTACAATCTCATCAAACAGAAAAAGAAATAAATAAAAACACCATAACCTAAAGAATCTAACATCAAAGTAACACCTAAGTAACCTAAAAAACTTAACATCATGGTACTTGTAGCACTGGATGCTCAACAGAGCATACAACATGAATAAGATCCATCTCTTACTCTCTCTCTTTATGGCGTTACAACCCAATGTGGGTTTTAGCTGACTTGACAACACATCTCCATCTTTTTCTGTCCATTGAGTTCTCCGTCTAGTTATCAAGGCCCATGACATTTACATTTTGCTATGTTATCTCGCCTTCGAAGATCAGATCGTCCGAGGAATCTTTTTCCAGTTGATGCTTCTTCCCATTCCAGCCTTGGTAACTTTTCTTACGGAAACCTTCTCACGTCAACGGCCCATTGTAGTCTTGTGGATTTTATTTCTTCTATTATATTAGTGACTACAAAAGGTCCTCCATAAAGATTCTTTGTCGCTTTTCATTCTCCATATTCCGGTCTAAATCTGAGATTTTTCGGAGGACTTTACTCTCCTATATTCATATAAGATCCATCGCACAACCTAATGTTAATCTTTGTCCATCTTGAATTCTTCTAATGAAATTGGTTTTCGAATGTCACAATATGCATATTAAACGAATAAGAATATGATGAATAAATTCATTGACCAAAGGTGTTATTTTAATTAGCCAAATATTTAGAGAAATAATTGGATAAACACATCCAGAAATTATTTAACAATAAACTTCACGATAAATATTCAAAAAAATAGATAAGTATCTAATTTCGATTGTCTTCATTGTAAAGGTGAACATGTATGGTTAGTACTCGATGGACCAGTCGACAGTATATGGATAGAGAATCTGAATTCTGTTTTGGATGACAACAAAACTCTAACCCTAGCAAATGGAGATCGGCTCTCAATGGCTCCCACATGTAAAATAATCTTTGAACCGCACAATATTGACAACGCTTCTCCAGCTACTGTCTCCCGCAATGGAATGGTCTATATGAGTTCTTCCGGACTAACATGGAAACCAGTGGTCAAAGCGTGGTTGAAAACTAGAAGTCTCAAGGAGCAAGAATTATTTCAAAATTTATTTTGGGAGTCTGTTGGTCGAGTTTACAATTATGGAAATCAGAATTTGAACTTAGTTATTGAAATTCTTCCGTGCAATATCACATTGCAAATGCTGAAACTTCTGGAAGGTATGTTTGGATATTTTCTACACTGAAAAACTGCCATAAATTGTATTCATTTTTTCGCACATTACATCAATAAGAGAATCAATTCAGGAAGGAAAAAACCATTGACAAAGTATTCAATGAAATTTTTGTAGGTCAATAGAGCAATATAAATAATAATAGAAATTTTTTAGGTTTAGGAGGTGAAAAAAATTTAATTTTGAACCCGTTTTCTAAACCGGTTCTAATTTTCGGGTTTTTGAATATTTTGTATTTAGGAAATTATCCATTTTTCGAACGCTATTGGCCTGAAACACTTGGAAAATTGTGGGTGAACTATTCCTTTGATTCAATAGAAAATAAAATTCGATTACATTTTCAATCAAGATTTTGTTTGAACATGAAGTAGAATGAACTACAAATATTCTCTCGCAAATAGATTTAAACCAATTACATCTTAAGGACTATATTTTCCTCATTTACAGTTTAAATTGTAGTAGGTACCACACAGTACCTAACAGATTATTGTTTTTCAAATGTTTACCAAAAGCTTCTTCATATTTAGGCCTTATACCACCCCAGGTTGAGAAAAAGAAGGATGAGCCAAATGAAAAACTTAATCATTTGGACTTGGATGATGATTTATTAGAGGAGCAAGAAAATTTGGAGGAAACAAAACTATTGAGTTCTGAACATTTGGCTAAACTGTTTGTATTTGCTCTCGTTTGGGGAATGGGAGCGTATTTAGAAAATGACGATAGGGCTAAGTTCGATATTTTTGTCAGAGAAAATTTGACATTTCTAGATTTACCAGAAAAGACTGAGAAGAACAAAGAGGTGAATGATTTGATTTTCACATAAGTTTTCACATAAAACATTCCTTTTGAATTTAGTGTGCAGTAGAATTTGAAATCCTATTGATAATTCACATTTTTACGGAAAAATTAAAGATAATTAATCATTAAGTACATAAAAATTTGCAGTCAAACTCAAAAATACGAAACAAGAATTTAATAAACTGTTCAGAGCACAATTTCGAGCTTCATTTTGTTCAATTCATGTTAGTTTCCGCTTTTTAGAAAACAAAATACAACTAGTTCATAAAAAATTGCAACGCATTTATAAGAATATAAGAATTGCAATAGAATTCAAAAAGTAGATTCTTTCGTATCCGCGCAGTAATTAAACTTAAATGTATATCAATCATGGAATTTGTGTATGTTTTCTATGGTTTCACTAGTGAAATATTATTTCTATAACTATTTCAAATATTGAATACATAGAAATATCTACGAGGTCTGTTCAAAAGAAAAGGTGAATTTTGAATTGTGAATGAAACGTTTCTCATATGTTGAAATTATCAGTCATTTTGGATTAGTAGTTTGTTTTTGACAACGGAAAATGTTAGTCTCGTTTTGTTGTGTTCTTCGAATTCTTACTTTCGAAAAAAATTGATCAAAGAGTCTGCCATCAATTTTGAGTAAAAAATGGAATAAAGTGTTCCAACGCATATAAAATGTTTACTGTGGCATTCGGCGAGTCTGATTTGTCACAAAAAACTGTTTATAAGTGGTACAAGCGCTTTGTAGACGACTGAGAAGGTGTTGATGATAACGAGCGGCCTGGAGTTGCAACCACGTCAATAAGCGAAGAAAACATCGAGACAGTGCTGAAAATAGTTTTGGAAAATCGTCGAATCACTATAAGGGAAGTTGCAGAGGATGTTGGCATAACAATCAGTCAAATCAATTTTGATCAGTTTTGGAAAATCGTCGAATCACTATAAGGGCAGTTGCAGAGGATGTTGGCATAACAATCAGCCATACAATTTTCTCGGATGTTTTGAGCATGAAACGTGTGGCAGCAAAGTTTTTTGCTAAATTTTGTGCAAAAGCAACGTCGCATAATTATTGCTTAGTTGTTGTCAGGAGGTCAACGAAGAACCAGATTTGCTCAAAAAGGTCATAACTGGTGATTATAAATATAAGTCATCCCAATGAAAGCGGTCAGAAGAACCAACACCGAAAAAAGCACGCCAAGTCAGATGAAATGTGAAGGTTTTGTTCACTGTTTTCTTCGATTACAACAGCGTGGTGCACCATGAGTTCTTGCCAACAGGTCGTACGGTTAATAAGGAACACTACAAGGAAGTTATGCAACGCTTGCGTGAAGCAATACGGCTCAAACGATCGGAAATTGTGAAAAACAAATCATGGATTCTCCACACCATAATGCACCAGCTCACACACCAATGCTTGTTCGTGGTTTTTTGACCAAAAACACATACGTAATCATGCCTCAACCACCGTATTCACCCGATTTGGCTCCCTGCGACTTTTTCTATTCCCAAAACTGAAGAGACCAATGAAAGAAAGCGTTCGCCACAATTGATGAGATACAGTCGAAATCGAAGAACGAGCTGATGGCCATACCCAATAGTGCATTTCAGAAGTGCTTCTAGTATTGGAAGAAGCGCATATCTGATGAGGACAAAATGGATATTGATGAATAAATCAATACTTTTCGAAAAAATTCAAAATTCACCTTTTCTTTTGAGCAAACTTCGTATATGTATCACTTGTATAAAGTTCATGAATTATCTTATTTTTTCAATCAAATTTTTCAATATCAAACGTTTCTCTTAATTTTAGGCAACTCTTTTCGATTTTGTTGTTAATGAAGATGGCAACTGGGTTCTCTGGAGCACAATGGTCACCACGTATTCCTACCCAGAATTGGCCACCCCAGAATATTCCAACATTTTGATTCCAATTCCTGATAATGTTCGTATTAATTTCCTCATAGATAGTATAGCCAAGCAAGAAAAAGGAGTTCTTTGATTGGTGAACAGGGCACTGCTAAGACAGTTATGATGAAATCCTATATGAAAAAAGCCAATCCAGAGCTTTATTTGCACAGAGCGTTCAATTTTTCGAGTGCTACTTCACCATACCAGTTTCAGAAAACAATAGAGAGTTACGTAGAAAAAAGGATGGGAAATACTTTCGGCGCTCCTAATGGTAAAAAAATGATAATCTTCATAGATGACATCAACTTACCGGAAATCAATTGCTGGGGTGATCAGGTAAGTTTATTTTGAAATTGGCAAAAAACTTAAATTGTATTTATCTCGAACAGTCCAAGTGAATCATAACATATTTAGGAATATACTTCAAAGTTAAGATATATTTATACCACGAAATATATATTTTTTCATTAATCGATTGGACCGATACTTGATGAAATTCTAAATATATAGTTTAAATGTTTTTTTGAATCTAAAATTATTTGGATATATAACCCGAAACGAAGACTATATCGAACTATTGGTGGCCCAAGGGAAAGTCTAGGGTAAAAGATCGCGTTGGACAGATCTGATAAAATCTGTGAAGCAACAATGAAAACTCTAAAACTAAGTAGTTTTGAGAAGAAGAAGAAGAAATAAAACATAGTTGTTTTTCGATTTTCACTATAATTAATCCAAAAACATGACAATATCGTTTCACCAACACAGTGGCTTCATCAGATGTTGATGATAAACTGGTCAAACAGATAACAGAGTTTGAATGTGTCAAAATGTATAATGTTTCTTTCACAAGGAAAAGAGACCGAATTGACTGTTATTACAGCGTCGGTGGTCAGGTCCTTTCTCGTTCTGATAAGGTGAGAGATCTTGGTGTAGTCTTCGACCAGAAGCTTTCCTTTGTCCCACACATCACCCAACTTATTTCATCTAATGCGAAAAAATATGGATTCGTTATACGTAATGGCAAATATTCTCATAATTCCTCAACATTCATAGAACTATTTAATACTCTAATCCATAGCAAGTTGGAGTATGGCAGCACGATCTGGCATCCCATTTACACTTGGGATCAACGCCATCTTGAGGCTATTCAGAGAAAGTTCTTGAAATTCTTAGTTTGGAGGGACGATAAAATTTATCCACAGAGAGGAGTCAATCGTAACGAATTATTGAGCCGATTTCGTTTATTCTCATTGTAGAGTATTGTAGAGTATCAGTAGTATTGATTGACCTCCTCTCTTGTCCGCTTTGAAATTTCGTGGTCTTAGGCAAAATTCTCGTAATACAGAATTTTGAAATTAACTAAAATCGACGAAAAAAAAATCGACTAAAATGAATTGATTTAGATTGAGTTACTTGTAATTTTCATTGAATACTAAGATGTAGTTATATGTTACTATTTTCTTATATTAAATTGAGCTCTTTGTTATATCTTTTCATTTTAATCATTTAGTTATGTATTCAACATTGTTATTATTTTCTCTAATTGGGTGTTATACCTGTTGAGAATAAAAAACTTATCATTATATAAAGATAAACAGATATAACTGTAGAAACACTGGATCATTCATTTCTGATGAAACATCTGTGTTGGCGAAACGATATTGTCATGTTTTTGAATTAATTATAGTGAAAATCGAAAAACTCTTAGTTTTATTTAAATTATATATTTTTTCAGGTACTTTTCAGTACTCAAAATATTCCTGGACCTTTTTCATTTCACTATGACTTCAGTTTAGAATTTCGAATTATTCATTTGTTTATATCATATATCAATAGACAATCCATGGCCACCCTATCTGGAAATCTCTTTATGGTGATACATTTCATACATTCGAGTGCTTTTCCAGTCAGCA
Source organism: Henosepilachna vigintioctopunctata (assembly GCA_030704895.1). Classification (NCBI taxonomy): domain Eukaryota; kingdom Metazoa; phylum Arthropoda; class Insecta; order Coleoptera; family Coccinellidae; genus Henosepilachna; species Henosepilachna vigintioctopunctata. The sequence continues at coordinate 723,619 of JARQZJ010000044.1, read as the reverse complement.
ACAGCATAGGATTCAAACTAGCGAGTATATAATATGGGTATCCTTATAAGTCGAATTCTAATGATTAGGTGTTCAACACTGAAGAATTGCATGAAAATTACATCAACAAACAACTTACAGTGTTCCCAACACAAGCAAGAAATTGAAGTATTTCAGAGTTCTGAAGAAAATTTAATCAGAATTAAATATTCGAAAACAAATTTCCATATTTTTCAGTCGAAAGATATTTAAATCTTCCTACTAACATTTGAAAATTTTCAATAACTTCGGAATACACTATAGTCTATTCATTTGCATGATCAAAAATTTGCATCCGTCACAATAAAAAGTGCTCGAGATCACTAACAGAGCTTTCTATGTGTCAAGGTATACAGGTGTCCCTGTTGCACAGAGATAGGAAGTGCACATTTGTATGTTTTGAATTTTGAATATTGCTGTCATGAAATCATGTAAATCCTGTTATGAATTCAGAATAATATTGTAATTGTAGTTTACATTTTCAATAAAAACTACAATTATTAATGTAAAAGTTGTTTTTGATTTAAAAATTAAAAGAGATATCTTGCTAGTTTTCACCAATTCGTATTTGTATTTCGATAATATCCATTATTCCAGATTCACAATTGTAGATATTTTTATGGATATCTACAATTTATTATTATTTATTATATATAATTTATCTATTGTTTCTATGGATATGAAAATATTTTTGTTTAATAAATAATAAAAATGTATAAAAATCAAAATATCCTCGAAACATATGGTTTTCAGTTCGTCTCTTACTGTTGCCTCTTGAAAATGAACAGAGTTTCTAGACTACTTTCGAGCCTACCTAATTTCTCTGTCAATAGGATCTGATTACTATGATGCCCTAGTTCTTCCAAGACCTCTCAACAATACCCTGATTGTAAATTCAGAAAATCAATGTTTTCTTAGAAAATATCAATATTCAGTTATGAGAGACATTATGATGTCTCTCATAACTGAATAATAGATAATTATAATAAGAATAGATAATTTTCCCCCAATATAGATAAATCCAGGACATTGAGAATACCTTTTTTCAATACATCATTTTAAAGCTATAATATAGTTTTTACCGATTTATTATATAACCCCATTTTAATAATATTTTTCTTCCGCAGATAACTAATGAAATTGTTCGGCAAGTCATGGAAATGGGTGGTTTCTTCAGCTTGGAAAAACCAGGTGAATTCATTTCCATAGTTGACGTTCAGTTCGTTGGTGCCATGGGACAACCTGGAGGAGGCCGAAATGATATACCATCTCGCCTCAAGAGGCATTTCTGTATTTTCAACTGTCCATTGCCTTCAGATTCATCCATAGACAAAATCTTCAGTGTTATAGCTCAAGGTCATTACAATATCAAAAGAGGATTCCCATTAGAAACCAGGAATTTGGTCAAAAAGCTGATTCCTTTGACTCGACTCTTGTGGAGAAATACAAGATACAAACTTCTCCCGACTCCAGCAAAATTCCACTATGTGTTCTCTCTCAGAGATTTATCCAGGATTTGGCAAGGAATGGTGAGAAAAATTAATTATTATAAATAACTTGTCTTTCACTTCTCGAAAATGATTCTCTGTGTCAAAGTACAACAAAAAGTTTCTTACAAAATCCCTACAATCAAGTTAAAAAACAAATTAATAGATGATTTCATCCTATCCTAGTAAAAATTTACGAGATATCATTAAGAGATAAGAGATATCATTAGGTTTCACCCTGAGAGATCAATCATCAAAGATAGATTAATCAAATAATCTAATAGATTAATTAACTGATAAGATTATATTAGTACAAACAGTATTCAATTTTGTGGTATATAATCATTCATTTTCATAATATTTTGCATACTATACAATTATTTACAGTTTTTTCAGAAATATTTACAATAATAGTTTCGAGTTTCTTTAAAATTTAGATTGGCACATTGTCTACCGTGATCGATTCAGAAGCATGTTTGATGGTGTTGTGGAAACATGAATGCACCAGAGTTTTTTCCGATCGTTTTACTATCCAAGAGGATAAAGACTGGTTTAACCAAGAAGTGCTGAATCTTGTTGAAAAGGAACTGGGTCCCAATTTATTGAGTAAGACGATACCAAGCCCCGTCTTTGTTGATTTTATGAGGTAATATCAAAAGTCGTTATTCCTTTCCACTTAAAACTTGAACATTCATTTTACGTGTGTTGATTTTTCCAAAAATTAATTGATGAGTGATTTTCTTCGAATTAACTTGGTATTTTTCTCTCTCCAGTTTCATGTAATGTAACTGCTTGAAATCATATATAAGTTGTCTTTCAGTGCTTTTTGAAGTTTCTGTTTTAATATTTTACTAAATTTTCAATCATAGCATTTAATAGCGGAGAAATTTTCAAATAATCATCAAAATAAATTTAAACTGATATTTTATTTATTGCAGCTTTCGTATATTTCAATAACAACTACTCAGATTTATATCAAATTATATCGCAATTGATCAATCTAACAAATCTCACAAATATGCTAATATAAGTTAGGTAGGAAGGAAGAAAGCGCATTGTAAGTCTGCACGTTTCTGGAAATCAGATTATTCCAAAATTGTAAAATAGTTCAACAGATATTAATTTCGACACTAATCTTGAACAAAACACTCTTCAACTATCTGGCTCTATTATCTTCAACTCCAAATTAATTTTTATAACACTTTGAATGATATTGATCATTCTCTGATTTATAATAAGTTATTGTTTCATTACTGATTCATTATTTTTCATCACTGATTTCATTAGTTGTGGGGATAAAAAGGTAATGTCAATGATCAATTTAATATTAGTTGAACCGAAAGCATTTTGGAACATTCGAAAAACATAGTTCAGCTTGAGTTGAACAAAATGCAGCAATATCTTTGACATTCACATGTTTCGTCTTTGAAACGGGTTAAGAGCAGAGTATACATTGGGGTTTCCATCCTTTTTTTGGACAATCCTATAAGAGTACCCTTCATAAGTAGTGCAATAAAACTTGAAGAAGAGTTGTTTATTATCCACATTTACTACTCTAAAATGCCTTGTTCAAGAAGGATCAGGTTTTACACTATAAAAATATTCTGTTGGTTGTATGATTCAAGCAAATTGAAGTGACAGATTATAAACGTCCTAGCTTCAATCAAAATTACTTCATAACAACGAAACAGTTTGCATTTTAAGTCGATTACCGTAGTTTTGCATTCTGTAGACGAATCGTTTTGAGAACTGCACTAATTTTTCCCATCTATCGTTATTCCATTGAGAGTTCCAGGTTTGGTCTTTTATCACTGCTTTGAGGTAAATCCATTATTAAGCAACATATACTACGAAATCTTTAAAAATCAAATTCACTGCATCATGACTTGAAAACAAAGAGAGTATGATGATGTGATAGATATAAGGAACAAAAATGAGAGGATGGATCTTGACAATCCACCTTCTTCTTCAATAAGTTCGAACTTCCTTCTCAATTTCCTTCTTTACTTTACTTTCTTTACTTTTACTTCCCTAACGCTCGCTACGCCAAAACAAAATAACGTGTTTACAAATCTCAACATTCTTCATAGATAACATCACTATTTCAATTGTCCTTACTCGACGTATTTAACACTCATCTGATATTTAACATAACATATAGCATTTCAAATTGTTAAAGGGATGCTCCGGAACCGACAGGGGAAGAAGGCGAAGATGCCGATATGGAACTACCAAAGGTATATGAACCTGTATTGAATGAAAATGAATTGAGAGAACGATTGGACATGTTTCTGGCACAATTTAATGAAATGATCCGAGGGTCAGGTATGGACCTCGTGTTCTTTCCTGATGCAATGTTACATCTTGTGAAGATATCGAGAGTAATTAGACATCCAAGAGGAAACGTTATGCTAGTAGGTAAATATAGGATTTTTGGCGTTGATCTTGACTAATATTTTAGCCTCTTATTTCGTATATTTCGCATCTTTGCTATTGTCACTTCATTAATTTCAGGTGTTGGAGGCAGTGGTAAACAATCTTTGACAAAGTTATCTTCTTTCATTGCTGGCTACAAAAATATACAAATTACGTTAACTAGATCGTATAACGTCGGTAATTTTTTGGAGGATCTCAAAGTTCTTTATCGTTCTTGCGGTTGTCAAGGCAAAGGTACTACATTCATTTTCACAGATTTGGACATCAAAGAAGAGGGTTTCTTAGAATACCTCAATAATATACTGTCTGGCGGTGTGATATCCAATCTTTTTACCAAAGATGAACAGTCTGAGATTATACAGGAATTAACACCGATAATGAGACGAGAAAATCAGAGGCGTACTTTAAACCCCGAAGTTGTGATGGAATATTTTATGAATAGAACTTGTCAAAATCTGCATGTGGTATTTTGTTTCTCACCAGTAAGTTGTAGATTTATTTCCAGATTTGAACTCAATTTGAAAATATTTTGATTAACTCTGTATTATCTTTTAAGACTTTGCTGACTTTGATTCCTCCATTGTTCTTAATTAAAGATGTAATACCGAATTTTCATCAATAAGATGTATTATGCCATACAAAAGTATACCTAATTACACATATATGTCGAAAACTTTTCATCTTACTCTTTTGCATGATTTGACACTCTTGAGTATATGGGAATTCTTGGAAATATCTGCATGTAACTCAGTAACAAGCATGACTTCAACTTATAGTCAACCTGTTATGACTTCTTATGATTTATATTAAGGTACTCGTATTAACCATTTGATTTGATTTCAGGTAGGAGAAAAGTTTCGCACTAGAGCACTCAGATTTCCTGCCCTGATTTCTGGATGCACAGTCGACTGGTTTCAGCCATGGCCGAAAGATGCGTTAATCATGGTGGCGCAACATTTTCTCACTGAATTCAACATAGAATGTACTTCTGATGTAAAAAACCAACTGGTGACCGCTCTTGGATCTATACAAGATATAGTAGCCCAAACTTCTAACGAATATTTTCAAAGGTACATAATTTAGATTGAGTTGTATATTTTTTAGAAATCAGTTACAAAGAAAATACTAGAAATCAACTGAGTTAAATAATCCGAGATATATATTATTGAAATGTAAATGGTTATAAATTCAATAGACGATGAATCAACTCTGTGATAGTTCATATTTAAATGAGAAATAATAAAAAATACTTATCTAAAAATCACTCACTGAACAAATCTTTATTCGACTAGTTTTGCCTTTTACAGCATTATCATTCTTGATAATGTTGTTATTCTTCATCATTTTCTGGGTAAGCAGTTGCTTTCTTCTTGGACTTCTTGCCTTACGGCCAACATCCAGCAGTCGTTTTCGCACAATTGAGGTGCTCACCTCCACACCAGAAACCATTAAATTCCTTCGAATATCAGTGCTTGTCTTTCTCGGATTAATTTTGCTATTTTTTATCAACAATTTGTCTGTTCTTGAAGTAGTTTTGCGTTTGCGGGCAGAGTTTCCTTTTCTTTGTGGAGACGATGAGCCAATTTCTCCAAATATTTTTGAAATTCAAGAAACGCTGGACTTTCCACACCAACATCTTCAGCTATCTCTTACAGTCATTGATGTGTGTTCATTGAGTGCAATAATTTTGGAACTCTTCCTCGGACAATATCCATCTTTGGACAAGGCAATAAAGCACGTATCAAAATTGAAACCACCAAATGTCGTACCGGTAGATTCACAACTGAATTGCTGGATAGATGAAACTGGTCAGAATGTAAATTATGGTCAAGGTCGAACCCTCACGTCATCTCAGGTGGTAAACAAGCAGGTATGAGGGTGTTTGGGCCACCCTGGTACACTCACATACTTACTACAGTAACTCAAACGAAGAAAAAATGTTTGTCTCAATTAATTCAAACAGCATAGTACCGATTATACTTGTATTTTATATTATTCATATTTTGCGACCCCCCAATGTACTTAGTCATTATTGGCGTTATTAGCCCTGGGTCCCTCCTAGTCTGGACAGCTCTGATCTACTTGATGCTTCAATGTCAATCTGAGTGTGATGAAGAAACACAACAGGCTCTAAGATATGTTGAGTTTACAATTCATCAATTATTTGCAAACCTATTAATCCTTTACAATCTATTAATATTTATACAGATTAATTAATAATAAATACCACTATTAGGGGTTCTCCATCTATTATCTTCCAGAAAATATAATTATAAATCTGTTCCTTAAGTAAAATGTATAATTTCAGATTTAGAAGAGCTACCCACGTAACTCCTAAATCTTATCTTAATTTCATCGCTGGTTATAAAAGCATTTACAAAAGTAGACAAAGTGAGCTGAGCGATGGTGCCCATAGAATGGATTCCGGTCTGGAAAAATTGGCTGAAGCTTCATCATCTGTTCTCACTCTGAAAAAAGATCTAGCTGTCATGGAGAAGGAATTAGCAGATGCATCACAAAGAGCAGAAACAGTTCTTACAGAGGTGATTGTATTTTTGTTTCAGTTCCTCACTTTGTCAATATTGTATGAGATTCATTTAAAAATTCGTGATTATTATATTTCATTTCACGAATATAATGACGTTGGCTCAATTTCAACGAAAAAAATTTTCTTTACCCGAGTGGTGTTCTGAGCTCTTTGCCATTATCAATAATTTAAACGAATATAAAACTCTTAACAATGGATAAAGAGTCAGTATAGTTCACAACGCCTAATTTAATAATTTTTTCAACTTCTGACTGAATTATGAGTCAACTGTAGAAATCGACTGAATATTAATTCATTGGATTATAATTTCTTCCGAAGTATACAAAAATAACACAATTTCTTCTATGGCACGCTTTCGGCTGTAGATAAGTGGTGTAACGACAATGGTCTGATTTTAAATCATAGCAAGACTCAGGGTATCTTCTTCTGTGGCAGCCTGTCGGTGGAAGACTTTTCCACTTTTTTGTGCGATTCAGTTCGATCGCCTTTGAGGACTCTGTTAATTTCTTGGGTTTACTTTGGACAAACACATACGCTGGCATCATCATGTTTATGCTGCTTACATGTTTTTCATGATCAGAAGTAAGGTGGAGGCTGAAGTTATGAGAACTCTTTACTTTGCCAGTTTCCAATCTGTACTAACGTATGGAATTATCTTTTCGGGCTGCTCGTCTAGTGCCATCGAAATTTTTCTCATTAAAAAAGGGTCTTGAGAATAATGTGCAGATTGGGATTTCGAGAATCCTGCCGCGGAGTTCTGTTGGATCTACCAACAGAATACAAATAATGTTTGGTCTATATATTTATCATCTTCTTGTCTTCCTCAAGTTGCAAACATGTCAATAAAAATAATACTCGGCAAGTACATCCTTTCCTCTTTTCTATTCATGGTACCAGTAGATTTGAAAGGGAACCACTCAATATGGCCATGCGTTTATTCAATTTGCTTCCTAAGCATTTAAAAGTTATTGAAGATATTATGTTACTTAGAAATCGCATTCACAGTTTTATCTTGATCTGCAAACCTTATTCATTAAATGAATTTATTGTTTTTTGTGAAAATAGTTTATTTCCTTTTGATTCATCTCTATTTTATTCTATTTTAATTTATTTATCTCTTATTTCAGTGCAATATTGTTTGGAAATGTGAATAATTGTTGAGATTAATAAATATTATTATTATTATTATCATTATTATTATTAATTGTTGTTGTAATGGAGTCTTTCATTTTCTATCAGTTACGAAAACTATTTCAACAAAATCTATCGATTGTGATTGAAAAATAGAATCTAATATCCATGAAATCATGCTATGTAATTTTTCCAGCGTTTATAGTGGAGTCTACATAAATTATCATCATTAATTTGGTCAAGATTTGATGATGATTAATTTGGTCAAGATTTCTGTGATATATTTCATACGACTTCATGTTAAAATAATTCTTTGAATGGTATTGGTATCTTGATATTTTCTGTAGGTTACTGAAAGGGCCATGCAGGCTGAAATTGTCAAAAATCAGGTTCAGAAAGTGAAAGAAAAGGCTGAAATATTGGTATCCTCTATCGCAAACGAAAAAGCACTTGCTGAGCAGAAACTTGAAGCCGCCAAACCTGCTTTAGAGGAAGCAGAAGCCGCGTTGAACACTATCAAGCCGGCTCATATTGGTAAGAATAATTTTGATTGAACATTTTCAAGCTTTTTAACTTAATGCCTAAAAAATCACTCTCAATTTAAATACCAGTTCTCAAGAACACATGGTATCTTAAGTTGCACTTTTTAAGTTGTTTCACCTCTAAATTTTGAGAAACAAGTTGATTGCCGATTCATTTAGTAGTTTCAAAAAGTGCATAAGATGAAAACGTTATGGCCAACAAATAAATATCACTGAAATTTTTTCTAGCAACTGTCAGGAAGTTAGGACGTCCGCCACATCTTATAATGAGAATAATGGATTGCGTGCTAATTTTGTTCCAGAGAAAACTGCAAGCTGTGGTTATCGATTCTTCATTCAATTCTCCAAAGCCATCTTGGGCAGAATCATTAAAAGTGAGTTTAGGGAAACACACTAAAAATTTCAAATCAGTGTAAATAATAAAGCTCAAAAATATTCTCTAATGAACCTATCAAATTCAAAATTGTGATTATAATTGAGGTTTTAAAATTGTCCAAAAAGACGAATAGAAATGTTCTTGTTGCAAAATAAATTCAATCCAAATTTGGTAGAATTCTTTTATTTCCCTTAAGATCTTTATTGGATGTTGTGAAAAATAATACTGCTTCTAATTTTATACTTCTACTAATTTTTTTGTGTCAAACAGATGATGGCATCGACGACATTTCTATTGCAACTTCAGAATTATCCGAAAGATATAATCAACAATGAAATGGTTGAATTTCTTCAACCTTATTTCGAAATGGAAGATTATAATATGGATACAGCTAAAAGAGTCTGCGGCGATGTAGCGGGACTGTTATCTTGGACCAAGGCAATGGCATTTTTCCATAGTGTCAACAGAGAAGTACTCCTTTGAAAGCCAATTTGACTTTACAAGAAGCCCGTTTGAAAGTGAGTTAACTGAAAGTTTCATATTTACCGTCAATAGTTGCTAATATACCACGTTTAAAATCTTCGTGCACTTCTTAGAAACACAATCAGAATAAATTGAAAATCTTATTTTCATCAATTCATGAAAAGGTTATAATAGAGTTGTATTTCAATATAACATAAACATATCGTCAATATTATATTTTTTTATTATGTAAGGTTGCTATGGAAGATTTAGCAGCAGTTGAAAAACAGCTGGAAGAAAGAGAACAATCTCTAAAGGAAGTAAAAGAGCAATACGATAAAGCGGTTATGGAGAAGCAAAGGCTAACTGAGGCAGCTAATGCATGCTTGCGAAAAATGAACACTGCTACTAGCCTGATTAACGGTCTGGCTGGAGAAAAGATTCGTTGGACAGAGCAGAGCAAAGAATTCAAACAACAATTGGGTGAGTCAATTATTATTAGGCATAATAATATTATAACAATTCTTTTTGAAATAGGTCAGAATAAACTTTAATAATCAATATTTAGGTAGAACACTATAACAAAAGTTACGCACAATGTACTCGAATTATCTTGATATACAACTGAGATATACATTTCTTTATTTTTGGAAACAACTAACAAATGTTATACAAATAAAAATAGCATTGTTATTGATTCCTTTATGTTATAACGTACATTTCTCGTACGTTACGTACATTGTTTGAACAATACATCTCGTAGAAACTTCATTTTCTTCATTTCCTCTTGGCACATAAAGAGAGATTAGCTCATATTTTGCAACATTTGTGAAATATCAATTGCATATTTTGATAAAGAACTAAACTCAAATTAATTCAAGATTTATAAGCAAAGAGAATCGTTCAATAGGTAACTTATAACGTATTCTATAAGTTGTCTAAAAAAATAAATATGTAGTGATTAGATTATTTTTAATAAACATAGGGAGATGTTTATTAAAAATGTTTTTTGAGAACAAAAATGCTGCATTTGGGAATTTATTTTTCAAAATTACTATCATCCAATGTGCTCGAGAAGAGCATATTAAAACTGTTAAAATTCCTGATGACGACTCGGCAAAACGAATATCTTTAATTTGCGGGGGAGAAATTGGATTTACTTGGATTCGAGATAGATCCACAGAAAGAAGTCCATTTTGGGAGTGAATGAGGATTTCTCGAAGGCCAAATGAGTTATCCTACGCTCAATTATCTGGTCCACGAACTGAAACTTGTGACTCAAGTATTCAGGTTTTATTCTCAGACCTATTCAATTTTACAGGGGTGCTGTTTTCATGCAAAATGCAGTGCAATGATGATCTAAGAAAATTGAAAGCCCTTGTCCTCAATCAAAATTTGCGGATCTCTAGCACCTTATACTCGTATAGTAGCTACCAATTGTCTTGTTGAAATGGACTCATATCAAGCAACGGTCTTCAACATTGAAACTTTGTCAACATCTGAAATATCATGAATCCAAACAAATAATTTTTTTCCAGGACGATTAGTAGGGGACGCTCTTCTAGCAACAGGTTTTCTTTCTTACTGTGGTCCGTATAACCAAGAATTCCGTGGTAATCTTGTCAATCTTTGGATGGATATAATGATGAACAGACAAATTCCCTTTACCCGGCAACTTAACATTGTCAACATGCTTGTCGAAAGTGCAACTATCTCTGAATGGAACCTTCAGGTCAGTGATTTGAATATACGTTAATATTGAAGTCAATTTTGGTACGAATGTATTACCGTTTTTATTTGTACAAATTGTTTGCGAAGAAAAAGCATATAAACAGTTGATTTTCGCTTGAGTAGTCTGAACAGGTGGATTTCCAAATTCCTTGGGGAAATAATCTTGGTGGTTTAAGTATGGTGATCGAGCAGGCCATGCGGGTCGACCAATTCAGCTATCTCCGTATGTTGCTGTTAAGAATGACGACCAACCCAAATAATATGTGGTGGTTTATCATTGCATAAACCAATTTGCAATTCTTATGGCGTGTAATCCTCGATCCAAAAAGCTTAGCTGAAAAGTTACCGAAATGAAGAGGCTGTTATGAATGTGAGCTTTAAATTTTAAGAGGACTGTTGTATACTTCAAAGAAGCCCGGAACTGAGGTTTTAGGCCTTAAAATCGACAACCACTTGATGAATAGACAGTAAGTAGGAGTATTCTTTCAGCAGACGTCGTGCAATTTTGCTAGAAAACTAAGAAATTCTTGTCTTCGCAATGTTCTCGATCCTGTTACAACGCATCAGTACACTCAATCCTAAGTTATGGAGTATTGGTTTGCATAAATTGCACTAAATTTAAGTCTGTTCTTATGATGGAGAACAAAATTATCGTGCATATTTCTTATTAAGTCACAAGTCTTGGTGGGAATTTTCCAGGGATAATTTCTTGACTGTACCATCGATGATATTCATTTGGCATTGTGGACTTCATATTCGTGTTCACCTGTCTTCTTATGCTATGATAGATGGAATCCACTCTTATGATACTCGCAGTGTTTCTGAAAAGAAGATTTGTCCACAGTTCACTCGAATGAAGAAGATCCGACACAGCACGCATATTGGGCACAAAAATCTGCTATCATCTACTGGTTTGCATACACCAAATCGATAATAAAAACGAATTCAAACAAGATATAAAAATGTTACTATTTATACAGAAGTTTTATTTTGTAGATGGGTATTTTGATCATAGTATGTGATAATTTTTGTAGTGTTCTTTGTCTTTTGATTGTCCTTATCATTGTTCAGGATGACAAATTCGTATTTTATTTAACCTGTATTTTAAGCTTTTGCTAATATATTTTTTACAAAGTCAATGGAAGTAAAGATTTTTATTATTATACAGGGTTTACCGAATGATGAGCTTTCTATTCAGAATGCACTTATTGTCACGAAATCACGTTCCTACCCTCTGTTAATCGATCCACAGACTCAAGGCAAGATGTGGATTAAAAATAAAGAAGCACACAATAACTTGCAAATAACTACGTTGAATCATAAATATTTCCGGACTCATTTGGAAGATTGCTTGTCTCTAGGTAAACATATTTCAGTCATATAGTTGTAACAACAAATTTTTCTCTCTTGAGTTTTTGTAGGAGGCAGATACTTTCTTTTTTCCAGAAGGTTTCAAGCGATTCGGATTACCTATATTTTTAACATAAACATTTTAAAAAATACTAATGCCATAATTCGAAGGCTCCTAAGCCTAGAATTATGATATTATTCTGAATTTTCTATTCTGTGGAAAGTATTAAACAGTATAGATGATTTTATTTAAATCAAAACAAAGTGGGTAAAAGAAATTAACTTATAAACGAAAAGATCATCTTTTACTTCATTAGATAGACCTGATGAAACACTAAGAAAAACCCTTGTAAACTTCTTGTATATATTTGAAAATTTATGCCTTTAAATAAAACAGATGACAACATAAAACGTAGTATAAACATATTTATAAAATAAAGTTATAAATATGATCATCAATAAATTTATTAATTAGTATTATGTTTTGATTTACGAGTATACAGCAGATATCAATATTTTGTTCATTTTCTATAAAAATTCTTTTTCATACTTTGCTCGTCTTCCTTACAAGGTTTGTTTATCAATATTCAGGACGGCCTTTACTGATAGAAGACATAAATGTTGAACTTGATCCAGTGCTGGATAATGTACTCGAGAAGAATTTCATCAAGTCAGGATCAATTGAAAAAGTTGTTGTTGGAGATAAAGAGTGTGACGTCTTGAAAGGGTTCATGTTATATATTACTACAAAATTACCAAATCCTCCATATTCACCTGAAATCAGTGCCAAAACTTCTATTATTGATTTCACCGTGACTATGCTAGGTGAGTTAACATTTTAAATATTTTGGAAATTGATCTGAAAGAGTTTTATTTATACTTGACAACAGAAGTAGTTCTGTAAGAGCAAACAAATTTCAAAAACACTTTTCTGAGTTCGAAATATATTGGTCAATTGGAAAGTACCCGGCCGGACACATATATGGCGTTACTAGAATTAAATCCATATGTTTTTTAGTTAGCCCTAACCCTCAAAAGATGTATAAATTCAACAGCTGTCGGATCATTACTTTGTGAATTATAGCACTTTGAGTGAAGCAATTTTTGTTATTGTGAAAAAATAGATAAAAAGGAACTTCGAGTGTTGGTAAAATATTGCTTTTTGAAGGGAAAAAATACAGTTGAACTTGGACACGCCGTTGAACTTGGCTTGATGCCGAGTTTTCGGACAGTGACCCAGGAAAATCAACAGTCAAGGATTGGTATGCTAAGTTTAGACTTGGTGAAATGAGCACCGAAGACGGTGAAAGCAGTGAATGCCCAAAAGAGATTGTTACCGGCGATAACATTGAAAAAAACCACAAAATGATTTTGAATGACCGTAAATTGAAATTTAATTAAATAGCACACAGTGTATATCAACTGAACGTGTACATCATATCATTTACGAATATTTGGGTATGACAAAGCTCTGTGCAAAGTGGGTGCCGCTCGAACTCACTTTTGATCAACAACAACGACGAGATGATGATTCGGAGCAGTTTTTGAAGATGATCAAGCGTAATAAATCTGAGTTTTTGAGTCGATATGTGATAATGGATGAAACATGGCTCCACGATTTCACTCATCCAGGTCATTTTACAGTCATCCAAGTACACTGCACACGATGAACCCGCTCCAAAGCGTGAGAAAACGCAACAGTCGGGTGGCAAGGTTAGGGAGTCTGTATTTTGGGATGCGAATGGAATAATTTTCAATGATCACCTTGAAAAAGGAAGGACCATCAACAGGGATTATTACATAGCTTTATTGGACCGTTTGAAGGACGAAATCGCCGAAAATAGCGGCATTTGAAGAAAAAGAAAGTGTGGCTTCACTGAGACAATGCATCGTGCCACAAGTCAGTGAAAACGTTGGCAAAAATCCATGAATTGGACTTCGAATTGCTTCCTCATCCAGATCTAGCCCCTAGCGACTATTTCCTGTTCTCAGATCTCAAAAGAATGCTCGCTGGGAAGAAATTTTCGTCGAATGAAGAGATGATCGCTGAAACTGAGGCCTATTTTGAAGCAAAGGACAATTCGTACTACACAAATGGTATCGAAAATTTAGAGGGTTGCTAGAATCAGTGTTAAACTCTTAAAGGGAATTTGGAATAAAAAACAGTTTTGCCAAAAAAATGTATTTTACTATGGTAGGCAGGGGACTTTTCAATTGACTCTATATTTAACTCTCATTATACATATTTTTCGAAAGAAATTTTCAAAGTTTATATTTGAACACTGGCATATTACATTCCTCGAAACAGAAGAGTTGCTACTCTAAAAGTTTGAAAATCGTATTTCTCTTTCTGAAAACCTATTAATGTTAAAAAGAAAGCAAAAAGCTTAAAATTTGTGCACTGATAAGATTTACGTCATTCCTTCATTCCATGAAGATGCGTTAATTTTCGTCTTCTTAATTGTTAAATTTTTCACATAGGTTTGGGAGATCAGCTATTGGGAAGAGTGATATTAATGGAAAAATCGGACTTAGAAGAAGAAAGGGTAGCTCTATTCGAGAGCGTCATACAAAATCAGCGTAAGATGAAAGAACTAGAGAGTAATCTTTTGGGTAGATTAACTTCAACTAAAGGTTCCTTGGTTGACGATGAAGAGTTGATCAACGTTCTGAAAATAACAAAAACGACATCAGAGGAGGTCAATCAAAAGTTATCTGTATCCACTTTGACTGAAAAGAAAATTAATGTTGCTAGAGAAGAATTTAGAGCTGTGGCTGCAAGAGGTTCGATTTTATATTTTCTTATTGTTGAGATGAGCAACGTTAACGTTATGTACCAGAATTCTTTGAAGCAATTTCTCAATCTTTTCGATAATTCTATTAATAAATCTGAGAAAAGCACAGATACCATGGAGAGAATAAATATTATTATGGAATACTTAACGAAAGAGGTGAGTCATTTTATATTCAATTGATCACATAGATTTCAATTTGTTCATCTATATCACTCAAAATATTTTACGTTATGTATCATATGGATCATTTTCTCCGGAGAGAAAACTAGTTTTCTTTGATAACAATTTTTTTGCTGTAATTCGGAAATCCTGTATTCAAACCTTGTTCTTAGAAATACCTATATCTTCTGAAACAATACTGCTGTTGTTTCTGCCTTGGTTGACGCACGTTTTGAAGACGTTGTACGCCTTGTGGACAATAGGCATTAGCAGTATATGCTGTTTAATATTTTATGATATTGAAACACTTTGGATAAGATATTGTCTTTAAATTACTCTCGTAAACTGTTCTGGCAACTCACCGTCCGAATAGAGATAAGCATGCAATTAATTGTCAATTGTAGATGAAGGTATATATTGAATCAATGTTTGTTTTCAAATAACAATGTTATAGGTTTGGACTTTCACTCAACGTAGTCTTTACGAAAGGCATAAAGCATTATTCACCTTAATGATGGCAATGAAAATAGACCTGCACAAAAATATTATATCACATGAAGAATTTATGGCCTTTATTAAAGGTGGAGCCTCTCTAGACCTAAACGCCGTCACCCCGAAGCCTTTTCGTTGGATATTGGATATCACATGGTTGAATCTAGTCGAAATAAAGAAATTACCTACATTTACCGAGATCCTTTCCAAGGTAACTTGCGCTGTGCTTTTTTAATATAAGATATCAGTAATGGAATTCTGATATTGGCATTAAATCCATACGATTAGGAACATTTTCAATAATAAGTATAGGAAAATCTTATAATGGAATTAGATTGAAACGAATACTAAAACATCGATTCAATATGGTATTTGTGGAAGACAACGTCTTAGAATGAACCAAATATAAACAGTTTGACTGGTTTTTGAGCCTAAATTCAATTTCTGTTTTCTTTTTTTTTAGATAGAACAACACGAGAAAGAATGGAAAATATGGTATGATAAGGAAAAGCCCGAGGAGGAAGATATTCCTTGTGGTTACCAAAAATCACTAGACGTATTCAGAAAACTACTCTTGATAAGGTCTTGGAGTCCAGACAGAACTTTATCACAAGCAAGAAGATATATTATGGGTAAGAATGCGATTAAAATAATATTGATTGTATGTTAATGTTGATCGAATTGAATTTATTGAAAAGTAATAATGATTGAATGTAAATTGAAAAACAAATATTGCAGTTCAGCTTTTAAAATGGGGTAACACCTCAAAACAATTCTCAAGCAATTAATATAATTTCGTGAAACTAAGCAAGTGATTTTTATTCAGTATATATAAAACAAAATGACCTATGAATTTTTTGTCTCTAATTTTTTCCTTAAAAATATAGGTCAAGCATTATAATTTAGTCACAATATTATTGAATATTGAGTTACATGGAAAATGAAAAATTATTTTGTAGAGGTCTAGATGTACATAACAATAATTTTCTGCTTCTACGGGACTCTAATTCTTGCAGTCAGTCGAACTCAACATTTCAGCTTAGGCTTTACGATATTTGATAGTGTTGGAGTTTACTTGATGTAAATCCATTATAATGGAATATAAACTGAAATTCAAACACTTGAACTTTTGATTTACACTTTAATGACAACAAAGCATTACGCGTTTCGTCGTTACAAACAACTATTCTGTTAGCATCTGAACAAGTCGTTTGTAACGACGAAACGCGTCATGATATGTAGTGAATAAAGTGTAGATCTAAAGTTCAAATGTTTGAATTTTAGTTTATATTTAATTAGGCTTTACGTACTAATCGTTGCTCAGGTACCAAATTGAATTTTGACAAATTCTGCTACTGCATTGGTGATAACTTTGTATAATCCTCACGATCGTGACATATTTCTTAAACTAACAATCTAACCACAATTCGTAAAAGAATCGATCAAATTTATCACTCGTAAATTCATAATTTTTTCTTGAAAATTGTCAACAATTTTGATTAATATTCTTTAGAAATTTCTATAACTTTTATAAATGATTAAAAAACTACGTTTTAAAGATTTACTTCAAAATTGGTGTTTTGTGGCTCAAACGCATTCATGCAGTTCTCAGTGAAAAGCAGTTCGATACGTATAGAATTTTCTAGATTCACTTGGAAAAGAATATGGTGAACCTTGCATATTGGATCTGGAGGAAACTTGGGGAGAATCAGACAACAGAACACCCCTTATCTGTATGCTATCAATTGGCTCGGATCCATCTCCTCAAATATCTACGTTGGCCAAAGCAAAAGACATAAGTAAGTTATATAGCTAAACTTTCCTCAAAATAGTTCGTTTCATTTTGACAACCAAAAATTATGGATATGAATAAAACTGGGTTTTTTATGTAGCATTAAAAGCTGTATCGATGGGACAGGGTCAAGAAGTAGTTGCGAGAGACATGATCGAATCATCAATGTCACAAGGAGGTTGGGTCTTGCTCCAAAATATTCATCTGTCTCTACCATTCGCCACAGAAGTGATGACCACTTTGATGGATACTGAGGAGATTGATCCAAGTTTTAGGATTTGGTTAACTACAGAGGTGACTATTTGATCACTCAATTTCTATTGTCTTATCTGAATAAATGTTTGATGACAGTCCAGTATCATTTTGAATGAATTTCATTTCATAACAAAATTAAAAGAATATAAATTCTGAAAATAATCCCTATAATTTATTGATAAATGACACGGAGGTTTCGCCTATCACTTGGTGAAACATTATGTTAAAAACAATAAATTAAAATTAACACACTTGACTTAAGTGAAGTTTCACTGAATATATAAAAAACTCAAAAGAGTTTTCCCCATAATTCATGTTATTTATTAAACGACAAAAAGCTATATAATCAATACCTATGAAAATCTGTAAAATATCATTAAGTTGCGAAAAAATCGTTTTTTCTCGGTGATTCTAAATCTCTATTGAAAATAAAAAGCCATTATTTATATAAGAAATGGACTTACCCTTATTCTGATGTATGACATATCATAATTTAGTTAATACCTGCTCTAAATTTTTCAATCGCCATTCCAATTTGTTATAACTATTACTTTTCATCTAAAAATGTAGTATTGTCAATTTTTAGTTTGAATGTAACAATTAATACAACAAAAACGATAAATTTATCTAAGGCTTAATTTGGTTGTCTTCAGGTACACGAACAATTTCCTATAGGGCTCTTACAGATGGCGATTAAGTTCACAAATGAACCTCCTCAAGGTATAAGAGCAAGCATGAAGAGAACATATCAACATGTGACGCAAGACTTCTTAGATTACTCAGCCCAGTCGCAGTGGCCCCCATTATTATATGCCGTGGCTTTTCTTCACACCGTTATTCAAGAGCGTCGTAAATTCGGACCATTAGGTGAGTGAGAATATTTTCATTAATGTTGAACGGATAATTCAAGAGTTTTACTTTAAATCAATTCATTTTCAACTGAGATGCCAAAAACCTTATCAGTAGATGAAGAAAATTATTCACAATTTTTGGATTGGATATTAGTTTCACGTTATATAAGCCAGTAACCAGGGGTGTAGTGGAGCGGCATCGCGTGGGTACGGCGTTTTTCCACACTGGTTTCATTCAGTAAAAAAAACTAATAATATTAATAACAAATAAAATTACTTGAGTAAAGAACTTGAAAGTAACAACTGACCTCCGGAAAAACATATTGAATGCAATGAACAAGAAATCGAACATTTGTGCAAGACATCGTGCAAGATTTAGGTTGAATGCCAACAAAATTAAGAACAGCTTCAGAGATTACCTGGAAAACAGCACTACGATTAAACCCTCTGATAAACTGCACAAAGCTTATTCCTTGCAGTTCAGCAGAGTGTGAACGTGGCTTTAGTCACATGAATATTATTATATCGCCAACACGGTCAAAACTGACCATCGAGCACGTATCAGCATTAATGTTTATCCAGTTGAATGGACCAAGCATTCAGACATGGAAACCAGAGAATTACGTCAAGATATGGTTAAGACGACACCGCACAGCTGATGACACTAGAACTCGACGAGCTAACCTCCAACCTGACAAAGAGGAAGAAGATGCATTTGCCATTCATTTGTAAATACATTATAAAATTTTATTGAATATGTTCAGTTTTTAATCTTTGTGTTTGAGTTTGTTAGTAAACGTATACATAAAAACATGTTACATCTTCAATTTCTTCTTTTTCCCTGTGATAATTTTTTTTCCCTTAACAACACGAATAAAATATTTGAAATAATAATATACTCAAACAAGCGTGTATTTTGTCTGAAAAATATCTTAGATCTTTTGAAATGAATGTTAAATTTTACGAAACTGAATTTTTGGCTGCCCAAGTTGAAGACTTTTTTGCAGTAAACAATTTATCACTGTATATTTTTACAACGCACCAAGTGTACAAGTAGCGTTTTTTGAGATTTACTTGGTATAAATGTTGCCAACTAAAACACAATCTATCAAACTCTTGAGAGTGAACAACGAACTCTTTAGAAATGGCCTTCAACACAGAGTGTCCTATTTTGGGAATCATCAGTGACATGTATCCAAACAATCGAATTGAGATGTTATTCCAAAACGTCCAAAGACTTATCTCTTCATCAAAAGACGGAATCAAACGAGTGTAAACACACTTCGCCTGACGAAAAAAACAAGATAGACTCTCGAAAGCGTTGTAGAACACAATCGGAAAAATGAACAAAAATCATTTGAACAAAATTCAGATTATACTATTATATGCAGATTTCGGGCTTTGTAGAAATTCCATTCAAACACTCCAGACATTTCTGAAGTGTGTCCGAATTGTCACTGTGCCTTATCACTCCTTTTCTCACCCTATTCTTCATGAATATAAGAATTTCTTTTATATATATATATATATATATATATATATATATATATATATATATATATATATATAGATGACAACATTTTGTCATGAAAAGGAATCTAGAATGTTGGGGAGAGTATTTATACGTCTTTTCTTTGATAGAAGGAGCTCTCGTCTATAGCTCACGAACTAATGTTCTCCTCATTCGCATATAAGACCTGGGGGGGTTTTGAAAGTCATCAATTCTTAATTGATGATTAAAAACTTTTTTCGAAGCGCACTCAATATTGACTCTCGAAAGTGATAGGTTCGTTCTCGTTGACAATATTTGAGTAGACAGCTTCCTGAGAGTTTTATTTGAAATATTTCGATTCCCAAATCATTCAGGCGTAGTCAAAACTGCGACTTTTAGTAGAATTACAATTTTACTATATTACAGGTTGGAATGTACCATATGAATTCAACCAAGCGGATTTTGCAGCAAGTATACAGTTTATTCAAAATCATTTAGATGATATGGATCCTAAAAAAGGAGTTTCTTGGCCAACAGTGTGTTACATGCTAGGGGAGGTGCAATACGGTGGAAGAGTAACAGACGACTTTGATAAAAGATTACTGACAACATTCACCCAGGTAAAATCTTAAAGTATCAGAAATTAGAAAGAAGCGAATATCGAAGAATTAAGAAACCATAAGTCGTTTCATTTTCAGTTCTTTTCTACTAAGATCATAATTGTCCTTTCTCAATCTCCTTAGATAGAATATCGTACCTACCTAAATTATAACTTCTATTAATAAACTTCTCCAAAGGCATGTTTGTTTTGTAATTGCCACCAATAAAAATCAAGAACATTGATTAATACTTTTTCTCAATCTTATTTTTTAGGTTTGGTTTTGTGACGTTCTTCTAAGACCGGCTTTCGAATTCTACAAAGGATATAAAGTACCACAAACAAGAAACCTTCATGGTTATATAGAATATATTTCCAGTTTACCTGCAACTGATAGTCCAGAAGTATTCGGACTCCATACGAATGCAGATATCACTTATCAAATCAATACAGCAAAAGGTTCAATCATTAATATGAACATTATTATTAACTATTAATTAAAAATTCAGTCATTGGAGTTATTATAACATAAAAACGCGTTGAACTTTTACAATTCATCATTTTGGATTTGATAAAAATGAATTAATATTCATTAATTTTATAATTAATTTTTTTTAAATTCCAAGTCAACACATTCAAAATGTTTTGAGTGAACGTTTGAAATTAATTTCTTCTGAAAGCATTTTCAAAGAACAGTCGACTGAAAAAACGCATGTGCATGTTATTATATCTTTCACGCGTAGTGGACTCTTAGAGGGTCGTCCATTAATCATGTGATGTTTTTAGCAACTATTTCAAGCCCCCTCTAACGGTTATATGCGGTGAGGCTTAGAGCTAACACGTAACTAATGGACGGCCGTTTAGTATAGTTATGAACACCCCTTAGCTATTTATATATAAAATACCTATATATTTTCTGAATAGCTCAGCTTGAGTATATACATATACATTTTCGAAAATCGGAGGATACTAGTTCTTAGTGTTTATTCCATGAAAAATGAAAACCGATTAAGGCCAGCTTACTAGAAAAAAGCGTAATTTTTTTCAATATATTTTATTTATAGTACAAAACATGTTGAGTAATCAATTTATTTACATATGAAAGCACATATATGAAATTACTTGAAAAACAATTTTTTTTAATGGCGGTCCTGAAAATGGCTGCTGAAACTCATCTGAATCGGAGATGAATAACATCATTTCTTGGAAAAGAATTATCTGAAAGCAAAAAACAAAACGGTTTCATATTCTGTATCGAATTGGCTATGACCTCAAGCAGAATGAAACATTTTCAATGAAAAAAAAACAAATGGCGGACTTTTGAATTTTTTGTACCCTTTTTTTCACTTTTAATTGTTTATAACTTTTTTTAAATAATAATGAATATTTCTGGTTCTGCTTGAGGCCTAGCCAGACATCTGAAGAATAAAATGCCGTTTGGTTCATATCGATGAGTGCAATAGTTCTGAAATGAGAGTATAATTCATGCGAAAAAACGTGGTTCGGAGAAAAATCAGTTCAAAGATTTTATTCGTGAAAAATCGTAAAAAAAGTGAATTTTACTCACATATCCCTTCCAGCTTCATACACAACTCCTTCCTGGTCCTCTCAAGCATCATTCTGAAGAATTCTTGCATTTCTCAAAGCAGTTCAACAAAATAACAAGACAATAACAATAAAACAAAGAACAAAACAATAAGACGACCCGAAGGCATGCAGCAGCTGTCGTTACCGATGGCGTTCGAACGGCCGGATTTACTACAGCGCTCCCTAATCTTTTATACCTGCTTCTCGTTCTTGCTGACCTTCGGGACTAATTCTATACTATTTCTACGAGTATATAGTAGCAATTTATGAAAAAAAATTTCGATTTTTTCAAAATTGTTTGGAGTAAGCTGACCTTAAGTTTGCCTAATTGGACTGCCA
The DNA here is from genome assembly GCA_030704895.1 of Henosepilachna vigintioctopunctata. Taxonomy (NCBI): domain Eukaryota; kingdom Metazoa; phylum Arthropoda; class Insecta; order Coleoptera; family Coccinellidae; genus Henosepilachna; species Henosepilachna vigintioctopunctata. The sequence goes on along the minus strand of JARQZJ010000044.1, from coordinate 701,178 downwards.
AACCTTCACAAACATAATTTTTTACCATCAATAAAAATATCTTTTTTTTTTATATTCAATACTGTTGGCGTTTACTTGATGTAAATCCATTATAATTGAATATAAACTAAAATTCAAACACTTGAACTTTTGATTTACACTTTATTGACAACATAGCACGACGTGTCTCGTCGTTACAAACGACTATTCTGTAAACGAAGTATTCTGTAAGCATCTGAAGAAGTCGTTTGTAACGACGAAACGCGTCGCGCTATGTTGTCAATAAAGTGTAAATCAAAAGTTCAAGTGTTTGAATTTAGTTTATATTCAATAATAAAAATATCTATGAATATTGTATTTTCAGCTATTTTGGATACAATTTTGAATGTTCAGCCTAAAGAAGGAGGTAGTCAAGGAGGTGAAACTAGAGAAAGTGTAGTGTACTGTTTAGCTGAAGATATGCTTGAGAAACTGCCACCTACATATAATCCATTCGAAGTAAAAGAAGCACTCCAAAAAATGGGTGTGCTGCTTCCTATGAACATTTTTCTCAGGCAAGAAGTCGATAGAATTCAAAAAGTTCTAAAAGAGGTGAGTGAAGCCGTTTTAAATCGATCCTTTATTAATCGAATAGGAGAAACTCCGCTGTATTAAAAGATATTGTTGTTTCTATTTCGAATTTTATATTTCAACTTGCTATTTACTTAATACTTATCATATCATTTAACTTACCATCATATTGATATTACAATTCTTAGGTAATGAGATGAGTAGAACAGAAACGAGGTATAATTTCCAAAAATTAGAAGACCTGACTCTTCTGAAATGTTTAAAATTCAGTTATGACTGTCAATTTGTGCTCTTTCAGAACTTTGAGTCATTACTATTGATAATACAATGATCAATTAGGAAATATGCCTTTATGAAGACAATAATTTCATCCAAATATTAATATGACATTGAAGATTACCAACTCTACAAATTTGCATTTTTTATATGTTCTATCAAATTTAAAGCAAAAACCGAACGAAAACGAATCCATATATATCTGAAAAATACAGTTTAAATAAATTCTTCCACAAATATTTCAGTAGTACTCTTCCTCTCTTCACTTTACAATACTCTATACCTACTGTATTAGTATGTCTAGTTAATATCGTGTATTTTCAGAATATTTTATTAGACAATATATTTCATAAGGTTTTATTATATATTTAAAATATATTTCATACATTTTCAGGTGAAAACAACTCTGTCCGACCTGAAACTTGCAATAGATGGAACAATTGTGATGAGTCAGACCCTTCGAAATGCACTTGATTCAATGTATGATGCAAGAATTCCAGATAAATGGTTAAAGGTATTTCTTATCGCTAAGAATAAGATAGATCTCTGCCTATAATTCTCGATATTTTTTTCTGAAAACTTTTTATTGAAATCGAAAAGATTCAAACTCGTTCGAAATTGTAGTCTCAAAATTATTTTTCAGATTTTTTGAGTTTTCTGAACTTATTAGTTAAATTTTTATTTTAAATTCTAAGTTGAATAATTAGCGCCAAACTTATGGAGCTTTCCAACTTATTTGAGTATGGGCTACTTAACTTACCCAATATTTTCGATATTACCAACACATCAGTGTTTTTGTGAATTCGCTAACTGTTTTAAGTGCCTATATTATTATATTTTTTCAGCAATTTTTCGCAATATTAACAAACGATTTGAATAACGAAAAGAAAATAAATATAATGAAATGTAATATTATGTTCTGTAAGAAATTATAAATAGGATCCCTCTTCATATGATTCATAAGAACAATATTAAAAAACTTCTAACTCAACTTTTAATTGAGATATAATTTTTAATTGTATGCTGAACATTAAAATCAATTTGGGAGAAATTTGCAAATGTTTTTATTTGCAGATTTCATGGGAATCCGCAACTTTAGGTTTTTGGTATACTGAACTTTTGGAAAGAGACGCGCAGTTCAGAAATTGGATTGATAACGGAAAACCAAATGTCTATTGGATGACAGGTTTTTTTAATCCACAAGGATTTCTCACTGCCATGAGACAGGTGATTCAGATTTAGTTGAATAAACATTAACATCATTTTTGCATCCATTAGTAATATTATAAGTCGTTAACATCATTGATATATTATATATAAACGATAATTTGCGATTGAAAAATTCGAAAATTATTCTCATATTATCTTGAAATTAACGTTTAATGTAAAATTTTTGCAATTCAAATAAAACATTTCACATCCCTGAAACTTGATTTATACAAACTGATATTGGGTTAAAAACTATAAAATTAAAAATTAACACTCTTGACTTAAGTTTCACTCAGGCTCGCCGCTAGCTGTTTCGTCGGGTGCAATACCGATTATGCCCTACTATAAGAGTTTTGTCAGAAAAGGGATAATTATTTCTTGTATTTTTTTATTAAGGTGGGGAAAAAGAAAAACAACTAAACGAAGATAAAACATTTATTTTAAATAATTAATTTAATTAACTCGTTATTTTTGTTTACTGATGTGAAAAATTTCAAACGTTTTCTATTTCTATTTATCTAGAAAAAATGTACTCTTCTTGCCTTTAAATTTGCTAAATTTAACTTTCTTGTGTCCGAAATGTCTAAAATTTCACTTTCAATTGAAACTATCGCTAAAAAAATTAGTCTTTGCTGTAGCATTGTTGATCTTAAAAAGTGTTTTATAATTTTTAAAGTTGAAAAAGATCTTTCCCTAGATGCAACTAAGACCGGCAGTACTTAATTACTTAATTACTTAAGTACTTAATTAGGTATTCTTAGCGCTATTGCTGAGCTGAGGGGTTTACATTTGATCGTGTGGTTCATGTGAATAGATTCAAATTTGCCGCTTTATTAACCATTGGTGGGTCTGTTACACATAATTTCAAGATATGTTGATACATTACTGTATCCCCCCTCATTACCCCCCCCAACGACTTCAAATTCAATGTCACACTAAGAGAGAAAACTAGATTGGTGTAATACACCAATTAATAAATATATTTTTGAATATCTCATGAAAGTTTTTCCTGAAGAAATTAAAAAATGATCCAATGAAAATTCCAAAAATAAAACTAAAGACTCAAACCCAATCTATCAACTTAAACTTAAAATTAAAAACGAATAAATTTCAAGGAGAATATCGTCAAAATTCTTTTCATCCAATAATTTATAATTGAAAGTCTAAAAAAAGAACGTTACATTACTTCACTCATAGAAATGGAGATCAGGTCCTGTCATCGAAATAAAAAAATATTTTCAGTATGGAATATGTTCTTGAGTTCATTAGATAAAGTCTTCAATTCTCAAAACACCTCATTTTTGTCCACATAATTTTTAAAATGAAATAATATATAATTGTTATTTTGTCAACCACAGGATGTTACACGAGCTCATAAAGGTTGGGCACTGGATTCTGTAGTCCTACAGAATTTAATTACTCGCTATAATAAAGAGGATTTAAAAGAGGGCCCTAATGAAGGAGTTTATGTTCATGGATTATTTTTGGAAGGAGCCAGCTTAGATAGGAAATCAAGTAAACTGATAGAAAGCAAACCAAAAGTACTTTATGAACAAATGCCAGTTATATATATTTATGCGATTAATACAACAGCTGGAAAAGACCCCAAATTGTACGAGTGTCCTATTTATAGAAAACCACAACGGACTGATCAAAAGTATGTAGGATCAATCGATTTTGAAACAGAACACAATCCAAGACATTGGACACTTAGAGGAGTTGCTCTGTTGTGTGATATCAAATGAATTGAACAAAAATTGTATGTATATATAGTGAAAATAAAATAGTTTCTAAATTTCAATTGTATTTATTTTCATTAAGGTCGACTTTTCACATTGAAGGTTTTACAAAACGTGTAAATTCGGTCATATATACAATTAGATTTTTGAAACAAGTTGATCTAGCAATCCTCAAGGTCAGTGGCGGATTTACAAATTTGCCGCTAGTAGGCCATTCAACTTTTGCCGCCCCTACTGACTTGAAATTCAATACGTTAGTTTAATCCCGTTATTAGTATTACTGTGAACTTAATGATATTTCTGTCAGTTACTAGATTATTTTTGCAACCCGCTATGTACTGAAGAGTTTAATGTTGACCTAACAAGTTTATTTGACAGGCAAAACAAAAAACCCCCGACTTTAAAGCGTAAAACCTCTGTAACTTTTAAACGCCACAATCGATTTTCATCAAACATGTCTAAGAACACTCGCCCGTAAAACACCTGTAATACAAGAAAAATTAAATTGAAATCGGTTCATTCGTTCGGGTGCTTTGATTCTACTCAGTTACTCATCTTACGCCATCCTAGCTATTTTTTTTTCGAATATCTTTAATGTACAGACTATTTTACGTTATTTTATTATAGTGTAGATTGTGTACACGTATAATTATAAAAAAAAATCTGTAAAAAAAAAAATTTGCTAAATTTGCCGCCCCTCTAAATCTGCCGCCGTAGGCACCGGCCTACTTGGCCTATTGGTAAATCCGCCACTGCTCAAGGTGGTATATTTTTCTAATTTTCAATATACATTATCTTATGGAATTATTATTCTGGGACTCGTGTGCGGGGACGGAAGCAATCTTTTTGCCTCAAAAAATAGAGTCATGCTTAATTTAAAATATAGACAATTGCAGAGAACTTTTTAGAAAACATGGTACTTTGACTTTGTATTGTGTATACATTTATAAAGTAATATGCTTCTTTCATGCCAATCAGGAACTAGTTGATCAATACAAAAATAAAAATTCAATTAGACAAAATAAATATCTTTATCTGATCCACTCCTTGACTCTCACAGAAAAATCACCGTTATATTTGGGTCTAAGGCTACTAAATGCACTCCCCAAAAACTTTGGCAATATAGTAGAAACGCTTTTACAAGAGAGTATGTTGATGGCTTGTGAACCATATTCTATACAAGAATTTTACGTGCACTGTAGATCATTCTAATGCAATATAATTTATTATTTTTGACTTATTAAATTTTTATTGTATGTAACATATATGTGTAACAACTATTTGAATTAAAGATATATGATTATTATTATAATTAAACTCATTTGTTTGAGTTAGTATGACCTCAGAGGAAGTCCATTAAAATTCTGATTTTTCAATATGTTTCCATAGAGTTTTTTGCTAAGTTATATAATAGATTGAAGTTTTTATAATTGTGAGTGATTATTATATATCCTTTATGAAAAATGTTTTTGTCATGAATTTGACTTATATAATACATGGACTGATAATTATGAATTGACTCTATTTATAGATAAGTTATTCGTATCAAAAAATATCGATGTTTTTCAATATCTTGAACACTTATTGAAGTTAAAAAAACACAGTGATGATTAAATACATCAATGAGTAAAAAAAATAATAACTTCTCAGCACTAATATCAACAATTCTATTGGGAACTGCCTCGAATTATTGTGTAAAATCTAATAATGTAAAAATTATATGCATTTACCTAATAGACACTTGAAACGCAATTTAGCACATCTGAAGAATATGCAGGAAATATTTGATTTCAGTTTATTAAATTTAAGAATACAAGTTGTAAGTATAAATAATGCTTTTGTTGGTGGCATATACACCAAATAAAAAAGGATTACTCCCTCATATAAACCAGTTGATAACAAATATTTATTTGCTTTTTATTGAAAAAGGAGCACATTTTATTTGGTATACACATCCTCCCTATGACAATTTTCAATAAGTATCCAAAAAGTATCTTTATAGTTTCTTCAGTACTCCAACATCAAAATTCATTACATAAAAGAAATTTTCTGCACAACTAAATACTTATTAATCAAAAAATACACATTTTAAATTATTTGCAGATCATAACAAACGAGTTAGTATTATGATTTTTATAATCAGTTGATAAGTTCAAGCAATCAATTTTCATAGATTAGTATCGAAGTTTGAGAGGTGAGAAAACAATTTAGGCTTGCATAGCAGCCTTGACTTGAGCTTGTTGGAACTGATGTTGCAATTTTTGTAAGCTCTCACGATGATTATCTTGTTTCTTTTCTAAGACAGCTATTTGATCATCAATTCGCTTAATTTCCTTTGAGATGTAATCCATTCGCTTAGTAACATTTTGTTTTGCTTCTGCCAATTCAGTTTTAATGAGTACAGGACCAACAGATTTGAAAACTTTTGCATCAGTTGCAAGACTGTCAAGTTCTACTTTAACAATTTCATTTTCATTCAATTGGCCATCTAGTTGCTGTCGAGTCAATACTATTTTCTGCAACTCTGAAATTAATATAGTTTACATTTGAACAAAAAGTAAAAAGGTACTTGAAAGAGACAACCAACCTTTCTGAGTGTTTTTAAAACTATCTAATTCTGATTGTAATTTTCTCTGAACTTCTTCACACATTTTGATGGTATTGACCAATACCCTTCCTTTGCTTCTAATTAAAAACTACTTACAATTTCAATATATGGTGGAAAAGTATGTCTCTCGAAAAGTGAGGTTACAACTTATTACCACAAAACTATATCGCGTTTTCTATGATTGAAACACAGAACTGTTTTTCTCTTCTCATTAACCTCAAGTTCTTTTTTTTAAAGAAGCATGCAGATTATGTGCGATTATCTTGTATAAAAGGTTGGAAAATACTGTTGTAGTATAATCTCATTATTTTCGGAATAATGGAAATTATACTTTTGTTCGAATTCTAAATATATATTCGGGTAAAAATGTTCGGAAAAAAGTAGAAATTATTTCAGAAAATTACCATAGAAGTAATTTAATTGACTGGTTACAATTGAGAAAATGAGCGAAAAGCGCATAAATTCATATTATAAAACTTATTTCTAGTTTCATTTGATTTCACTATGTGTCCAAAAAGTAGCTGACATTCCAATTCATTCAGCTAACAAGTGCCAAAATGTGCTGTAGAACTTAATGGTCAAATAGTAAATATTTTTGCGAATAAATTTATATTATAAAACTTATTTCTAGTTTCATTTGATTTCACTATGTGTCCAAAAAGTACCTGACATTCCAATTCATTCAGCTAATAAGTGCCAAAATGTGTTGTAGAACTTGATGGTTAAATAGTAAATATTTTTGTTTGACCAGGGTTGCACTTCTCGAAATTGATTGCTATCACTCTTCCTTATCAAATTATAATAACTTAAAATCACTATTCCCTATAATAAAGCGGCAGAGTTGAATGCTCCTTATTCGGACCATCAAACGGAGAATTCGTACACTTCAAATATTCGACTGCAATATGTTTAAAACTGCATGCGTGCTCTTCCGACGTGATCTAAAATTCCTGTTCCCCTCATGTTATCATTTTTTTTTATTTCGTTTTGTCGATATTTGGTTTGACGAAACATATATATCACCGCCTTTGATTTTAAGGAAATAATTTTCCTTATCATACATTTTTCAATCGCATTCCAAGAAAATTTTACGGTAGTGGCAACACCGCACGCTTTTGTTTTTGTTTACATTTCCACAGGATCTATTTCTATCCCAATAATTTAACTTCTCTTAGGGAGTCTTGAAGGTTATTTGCAGTTGATTTGCTGAAAGTAACATAATTCTTGTGTTCAGTAATTCACTTCTTAGTGTAAGAAACATATTTGTTTCTGTTTTTATTACACATGCTTTCTAGAATAACGACATAAGAGTCAAATAAATTTTACGTTCCATTTGGACAATGTGATTATATATATATATATATATATATATATATATATATATATATATATATATATATATATATATATATATATATTAATGAGATTGAATTCTCGCTTAACTCTTGGTGAAACATAATTGAATATTAAAATAAATTAAACTCTTGGCTTAATGTTTCACGATTTATTTAACAATATGTATAGTCAACATACATATTGTTAAATAAATCGTGAAACATTAAGCCAAGAGTTTAATTTATTTTAATATATATATATATATATATATATATATATATATATATATATATATATATATCAAGATAGTCTATCTGCAAAGAGTATTACCTGCACAAGGCCATTTTTTGCAGCTAGAATAAAAAACGTCGAATGCACGATACACTCAAATTATAGGTGCTCTAAAATTGTCACTCACTGACCGATCTTCAAAACTAAACACACTTCTGGTAAACATAGGAGCTTCGATTTCAGAATAAAATTAGTGTTTATTGTATAAAACAAAGGAGAAACTAAAATATTCTATCATTTCTGTCCAGTTTGCTAGATACACCAACTACATAAATAATTTATATATAATCGCATATGAATTTATTGGAGTACAAAGTTAGATTTGCAGTGTATTAAACAGTGTATGTAAAATAGGGCTGTCTACCAAAAAAAACGAGATGTCAACAAGAACAAAATTTCTGAAAAAACTGAGTATCGCAACTTTGTTCTTCTGTGAGATCCATGTCGATCAGTTTATTCAGTCCCTACAAAATTGACCTTCTGTCTTAAGTAATTATGTAATGAGCTAACCTAACATCTTAGAGTAACTATAAATATTGAAAAATGTTTATGCTTTAAATACATATAAAAGATTGACTTGGCAATCGCGTGAAAGCACAATGTATCTCGCAAGTAATACATTTTATTATTAAATAAGATTTTTTAGTACGATTGCCATGTCTTATTTGAAACATGAAAGAATTTTAATATTTATATGGTCACTATTAGATCGTTTTAGGTTAACTTTTATTAGGTACATACTTAAGACAGAAGGTCCCTTAATTAGGTACTGAATAAATTAAACGACTTAGTATTACAGAGATCTCACAACTTTTTGCGGTAGATAAACTGAGTTGCGAGACTTCTTTTACAATTTTTGTTTTTGATTGCATATATTATTTCTTCATCAATACAGATCTCATTTTATAAAATAAGAGTGGCAACTTTCGGTGTTTTATGCCTTTATATACAAATGACGTTTTTGTTTACCTTATTTTTAATCGGCAAGATGACGTTCCATTCTTCGTTTATATCCAGTCTTCGATACATGTCTATTATTAGTGTGCGTTGTTTTTAAGTGCTATTTCCTCTTAAACAAAAAAATTCTCTAGGTGGTAGGTAGTTATGTAGAAAAATGGTTTATCTAGAGGACTCTAAAGAAGGGATTGAAGACCCAGAGATAGATGCTGATGAACTAAGGGTTTGTTGGTTGTTTTTCGAATGAGCAAATTTTTATTAATGAACTATCAAGTCTAAGCAATCTAAACTAATTCTCTTTATTCTGCTTGAGCTGTTCAGTCTGATTATTGCCTACTACCACAAATTCTGCGGTTTTGAATCCTTACTACTATATTGAATTTTGAAATAATTACTTTCCAACCTTATTGAAAATTAGTGTACTACATTGTTGCTGTAAGACTTCAAAGTATGTAATTAATTAAAATTCGGCATATTGTCCAAATATAAGACGTAGTGGAATTGAAACTTTCAGCCTCTATTTGACAACCTCCATATTTTCTATAATGATGAGAATTTTTCAAATATATTATATTATATATTCCAGTTTCTTATTGTAACAATTCTAATGAAATATAAATTTATCTGATTAAAAAATTGTAAGGACTGCCGATGGAAGTGAAAACTTAGAACTTTTAGTATTAAAATTTGAAATTTCAAAATGTTTAAATTGAAATTATCAACTAGGTGTTCTCATCTATTGACATTTCAAGCAACAATTGTATGGATGTTTATATGGTTTTTTTATTCATCAAATAAACTAGGGGCTGAAGAAGATCAAGACAGAATATAAATAAAATTTAATTGAAATAACAATTAGTAACACGCATATCATTTGTGGATATTATTTTTATTAACATAAATTTCAGTTTACTTGATTTTTAACATTATTTTTATTGTTTGCATCATTGTCATCATTATTTTCAACCATAGTTACACTTTTATAGTTTGTACAATTATTTCACTGTGTTCTAAAAAAGATACGATAGACTTTTAGTAACTAAAGTGAGAAATTAAAATATCTGATTGAAATTTATAATACGCCAGCGGTATAGTTACAATTATACATACTGCCACGGCCAACTTTACTACAGGCCATGAAGAGCGTAGTCCGGCGGTGTTGCCACATTCTTTTGAGTAGTATACTCTCCTAGTCGGATGTTCCTAAACTTTCAAGCAATATTTCAAAATTTTTTTGTATATTGCGAACAAACAAGAAATATTATTATTATTTATAACATATAGATAATTGGGTATTGTGGGCACATATTTCTGTAACAGAAAAATGTGATACATTTATTATTGCAAGAAAACAACGATGTTTTCCATAAAGCCTCACTGCGTAAAACATACTTCTATCAGTCAGTGGGATTTATTTACATGAAAAGTTGCTTAACCAAATTTATTGGATTATTTGGAAGAATAGGAACCTTGAAAGAAACGATGTAGGAATTATTCAAATTGAATTATTTAAGTATAAATAAATATTATATCTCTGATTAGCACAACCAACAAACTTCATGAAAGTATTGAGCTTTCTTCGTTTATTTTTTGCTTCAGTTTTCTCTTGTCCGGCTTCATTTTTTTTGTGTAGTCATTCAATAAGATATTCGAAAAAAATGGAACACAGCATGTTCAGAATATTTTTATTGTCTTCACCACATAAACAGCAACAATAAAAATCTTTCAAGGACTCATCTAATGACACGCTTAAAATAGTGAGATTACACAAAATTGCTTTCTGGTGTATGTTATTCAAAAAGGCCCGTTCGAGAGAAATGTCATTAATAATTTTTTCAAATATGGCACACATGTGAGATAAGACATTTTTAAATGCAAAGAAAGTGCAAGGCACAAACAACTGAATATTTTGTGGGAGCTCAATTATCTCGTGGTATACATTTCATCCATTTACTCTTAAAAATTCATTTTTAGGAAAACCGAAAGTCGATACTAGTTGCCCACCCGCTCACAGGGTGCTGTTATAATTTGATTTACAACCAGGAATGCAACAAGTTTTCGTCATTTTGAGAAAATATACTTATTAGAAAATCACCTATTCCAAGCTTGAAACTTACTGAATCATCTACGGAATACCTATCCTCTACACTATATTTCACAAAAAAATTATTTGTAAGTAATCCATACTCAAAACATAACTAATAATAAATTCGATTAAATCGGTAGACACAAAACGCTACGTTTTTATAATTTGATGTTATGTTATCCACAAACTATCAACACTAGCACCTAAATAACACTATAGAAAATTGATGAATAGAGGATTAGAACTGAAATCTTAACATATTCAACTTCAAACTACGAAAGTCTTAAACAACACAAAATTGATTTCGTTTCACTGAAATTTGTAAACAAACTGAACTCTTGGTTTTTTATGGTTTCATGTTGAGATTTCAACAAATTATCAACATCAACACATGTATTACACTGTACACAATTGAAAAATATAGAATTTATACCGAAAGCTCAAATAATTTAACTTCAAACTGCGAAAGTTTTGGGAAGCGTGCTATTTGCATTAGTATACCAGCGCAACTAATGGCGGGATTGTTAGACCACTTCTATTCTATGACAGATATTCATTTCATGGCCTGTACTAAAGTTGGCGTGATACTGCTTTAATCATGTTGGTGACTCTTCGAGATTTCACCCATCCAAAAAGCCTCTAACGTTTACAGTACACGGCGCATGTGCGCATAGTATCATGTCCGTGAAGCGAACCTAAAAAATTTACACAATGGAGGAATTTGGTGCAACGCATAACTAATATTCCAAGACTTTTTTCTTAATTTATTCTTTAATCCTGTCCACACTTATATAAAACAGGGAATAAAATTCGTCTGATTAGTTATATCGGGCTTTCATCGCCATGCTCATATTGCAACATTCAGATCATAAGTAATTTTTCTATTGTTCTCTGTATTAAGAGCAGAGTATTGTTAAATGAAACGCTTTGAATTATGAATGAGATTGAATTCTCGCGTAACTCTTGGTGAAACATAATTGAATATTAAAATAAATTAAACTCTTGGCTTAATGTTTCACGATTTATTTAACAATATGTATAGTAACATTTAGCTCATTTTCAGTCTTGAAAATGAGCTAACGCTCGAAACATGTTGACTATACATATTGTTAAATAAATCGTGAAACATTAAGCCAAGAGCTTTGAATTATGCTGATGATGACTGCAATGAATGTCTGTTAATTTCAGAGTGATTCCTTTAAATTAAGCATAAGAAATGACGTTACGAAATGCTTATCCGCCATTTTCTCAACGTAGTTCCAAAAGAGTTGAAAAAATCTTTTTCTGTCGATTTTGATGAAAGTACAATTTCTGACAAATTCGAGGTCGTAGAACACTTATTTCCAATCAGATTTCCAATAAAACATCTTATTTGGATAGCTCATAGGATAAACGAAATATAGCTATCGTTTCGGGTGATTCTGAAATTTTAGTGCAATTTCCCTTCGAGTTTTTTAGGTAACTAGAAAGTTTATGGAGAAACTGATGATAATAAATAATAAATCCGAATAATCTGATCTGCCCTGATACAATGAGAAACAGTCAATTGGCAGAAAAAATTAAACATTTTCGGAAAATTTTTATCATTTTTGTCGGAAAAAAAACCGAAAAATAATATTTTCTCGCTTTTCATTTTAAGTGATTATAAAATTTTAGTGCAATCTCATCGAGATTGAGTTAATTACCAGAATAAAAACTTTCGGAAAATTTTCATCATTTGCATCGAAAAAAATTATTCTTCCGATTTCGATGAAAATGTGATTTCTCAATAATTCATGGTCGTAGAACACATTTCTAATCAGATTTCCAATAAAACTTTCAATTTGGAATATAGCTTTAAGAGTGATGCTGAAATTTGACTGCATTTTCCCATGGAGTTTTTGAAGAAACTATAAAATTAATGAGGAAACTGATAATAAACTCGTGATCTGCGCCCCTGACTTAATTGGGAAAAAACAATTTTCAGAATAAGGAATTTCCGGAAAATTTTCATCATTTTCGTCGGAAAAAAAGTTGAAGAAAAAATTTCTCGATTTCTTCGCCCCATGCTTATTGAGAACTAGTCAATTGTCAAGATAAAAAATTTTCGGAAAATTTTCATCATTTCCATCGGAATGAAAAAGTTGAAAAAACATTTCTTTCTTCCGTTTAAAATGTAAATTTCTGACTAATTCGAGTTTTTAGAACACTTATTTTTAATCAGATTTCGAATTATACGTCTAATTCGGAAGATAGCTATCATTTGGCGCGAGTCTGAAATTTTAGTTCAATTTCCCATCGAAATTAAATTATATATAAATATAATTATATATTAAATTATATTATATATATTATTATCTTTACCTCTAACAAAGCTTATCCCCGTTCTCTCCTACCGTTTGATCGCGAAGTGCGGATATCGCTAATCGTTAGTTTACAGATTTCTACTTACGTGATTTGCTTCCAATATTTGAAATTCCATTTTCCATTTGTATTCGTTAAATTAATTATAATTATAAATATAGTTAACGATAGATTCAAACATCAACAAGTGGCTATTGTTTGCAGATGAATTACCATTTCAAAATTTCGTTTTTCACCATCATATATCAACGATAAATAACAAAATATGCTGTCTTTCCAAATCTATGAGACTGTAAAAATTTGTGTAAACAAATTTACACCGGAATTTTGTTGTAAGCTTTCCATTTTAATGCGATTGTGATTTATTTCTATCATAAACTATCGGTATGCACTGTCACGGCCACCTTTAATACTAGTAATAATAGTATTGTAGGTGGCCGTGGCACTGTCAAGTTCAACGGTTAACACATTCTACGCTTTTCACGTGTAAATTCGAAGAAACCAATTCTCTATGCTCCAAATTCAGTATCGCGACCTCTTATTCACGACTCTTTTTATTCGCGACTTCCACCCCACCACAGATCTTTTGATATGTTCTGTGTTACCCACGCAATGATTTTATGCTTGTGTTTCACTAGCATTTTCATTACTATATTATTTAGTCCAAAAATATAATTTAATTCTCAATTTTTCAGGAAGAGCGTCGTAGAACTGGAAGATATGTTGCAACTGGGACTGCCATCATTCTATCTCTACTTGGATTAAATCAGTCACTTGCCAGAGGCAGTCCTGAATATGCAATTTTATTTTTACCCGCACTCGGCATGTTTATTTATGTTTTATGGAGAATAAAAAATTCAAAAGAGAAAGACCAGGTGAATATACGCATTCAAATTTACCAAAAAAAAATATATCTCTCACAATTATAAATCACCTGATGAATGGCTAATCTAACATCTAATTAATTCACATATTAATTTTTTATCAGTGCAATAGATGGTTAAAATCAAGATTAAGAATGAAGTTATTTCAAGTTATCAAAAGACCTGATCAATTTTTACATATTCCCCAACTTCCACAAGATGAACTCTGCTGGGTATTGAAATACTTTTAAAAGAAATCTCTTCGTGTTTATAAACTCATTGTTTCGAATCCAATTATACCACAACTTTACTCTTACATCACTTCGTGTTTGGGAGATATGCGTTCTTCCCTTATATTGGTTTCTTTTCTTCATTTCTTCATACCCGGTGTGTTCAATATTATTTCTTTATAAGTATTTCTGTAATGCTTCCTTATTTTGTAATAATATTTGTTGAGGTTTTCCTTTCTTCCATTCTTAAAACTTTTGTTAATGTGAGTATTATATATCAAATTCCCGCCATCAGTTTTTCTTATAGCAATATTTTCAAAATTTTTTCGAAGCTATATATAGCAATATGGATGTATATTCGATTTATATTATATATATATATATATATATATATATATATATATATATATATATATATATATATATATATATATATATATATACAAAGAGTACTAAAAAGTACTAACATAAACAAGAATATCGATTGCTCATGAAGCATAGAATCTCAAAAAGCTATCTATAAAGGTTCAGTTTTAATGAGAGATACTTGGTAATTTGAGAAACGTCGCCTCATTATTTTCATTTACTAATGTTTCATTTCTATTTTAGCCCGCAACTCCCCTGCAAGATATTAAAATTATTGAAAATGTACGAAACCCAGAAACAAAAAAAGCGTCAAGGAAAGAGGATGGTCATGAAAATAACAGACATGTACTCTTGAGAACCTATTCCGTTGCTTGAATTTCGGAATAAACTTTTGGCCCTAATTCTTCTGTATTAACCATATAAGTTATTTGATGTGAAATAAACATTTCTCATGATTTTGGTTTTTATCAAGCATCAATCATTTATTTTATTCATATTATTCAACCGACAGTTCACACAAAATTTTTCAATCAATTTGAGGAAACTTCACTTTTATAAATTTTTGTAAACACTAAAAAAATACAAATGGGTGGGTAAATAAAAAACAATTATTTCTGTTTGCTTCTTAGAAACCAAAGCTTTATGTATCCACAAAACAATACGAAATTAAAGATTGGAAAATTTTGAACGGTAAATTGATAAAAGTAAAACATAAGAATATATTTACGAGATGCACGCAGAAATTCTAACTTATATACATATATATTTGCCAGTTGAATAACAAAATCTAAATCTATTCATGGTTCAATATTTTTTGTCTTAAAGTTAAAATTAATATCAATGAGTGAAACATTTTTTTTCACTGTTCCGACAAAGCTCTAATTTGTCGCGAAATTTTATTACAAAAAATTTCCACTCATATTTAATTTCAGTTTATTTGTTGATTCTAAAAAAAAAGTCTAAAATAGCATTATTTGTATACTTACATTGCGTTTATTGTCTTTGTGACAGCGAACATCGGTAAAGAAGAATAAGACTATTAATGTCTATGAAATTTCAAGTCTAATTAATTAGTCTTACTAGTAATAGTAAGTTACTATCTTATAAGATATAGTAACTATGAGTTAGTAAGTATTTATAGTAATATCAATATTGGAGGTAGATACAAAGGTCGTATTTATGAACAATTCAGAAGGAAAATAAAAATAAATTATTTATAATTCATTTTTATATTCTAATTAGACTTGGATAATGATGAAGCCAAGGTTTACCTTGGTTTCATCATTATACAAGCCTAGTTAGACGACATATACTAAAAAGATTAAAAAGACGAGCTATACTAAATAGATTATGGTCTGATCATGGAAGTAGTTCATAACATTTATATAAGTAATTGATAACAACAATTATTGTAGTTTAAACAATGGTAAAAAACCATTGACGCTCTAATGCGCTCTTGTATCGAATCCCATATTAAATTGTAAATAAACTAGTCTCTAATCAACTAGTTATAATATTAACAATATTCCAATAATTACCAAAAAGACAACCAGGATTATATCTCTGATGACTATATCATAAGAATAAACCAAAAGTACATAGTACCACAGATGTGGAACTTTACTTTGAAACACAGGAGCCTGATCCTATGGCCTAGTAGCCAGGTCAAAAACGAGATATCCAATCACAGAACATACAATATTAAATATGTTCTGTGTATCCAATTATCCAACCACAGCCTAACTCTACTTACAAGCCATGAACTAGGACTTGGCAACGCCGCATCTGCTCAATCCGGTAGACCGATCGATCTTCGAACATCGGTCTACTACATGTTAATAATTGCCTTTTCAGAAAAATTTTCAGCGAAACGGCACTTTGTATAAAAAAAATAGTTTTAACAGAAATTGTAGATCATACAATTATCTATAGAAATCAATAATACACTTTTTGTCTGAGAAGAACTATGTCTGAGTTATAGCGATTCAAATATTGTTTTTTTAGTATGTACACTAACAAGTTCACTTTATCAATTAGAATTGACAATATGCTATAAATTTCATTATTTTTCATTCTCAGGTGAGAGTAAGTTTAATGCGCAATTCCTTTAAACCTTTATTGAGATGTGTACAGTAACTTCGACGATAGAATGATTCTGATATCATATTTGTAACGAGCAAGCAAATTTTTCAGTTGAGACTATCTAGTTAATTTCAGTTGTAAAATCCATTTTAAATCATTAGGAGACAGTTTATTTTTATTGATAAAAACATTTACATGCATATATGAATCTACTAAAATCTGATTAATAATTTGTATAGCGTTTATTTGTGAACATTCAGTTACGTTGGATGGAAAAACTAGAGTGTAAAAAAATGCTGTTAGTTTCAAAAGTTTTTATATTCCACGATTTACATATCAAAATCTTTTTTTATAATTGGATGTTAAATCAACAAAATTACAAATTGAATCTGAGTTTTCAAAGGCTTCTTTCAATTTCTCACAACATTCCTTCAATGCTGGTTCTTTCGGCTGGATATTCTCTTTGAGAGTGTATTGTTTTTGATAAGTAGGGGTAAATAAAAAAATACTTGGCACTGCATTTAAATTGAGCTTAACTTTATCAATCTAGCTTTCTTGCCTTCTGTTGATTAATCTAGCAAACGATGAATACCTTCTCTAGTAAGTGCTCCCTCTGGAAAATGTTTGGCACAAACTACAGAATATTTTGTGGGGGTCCATGATGCCCTAGGAATATTTTTTAGCCATTGATTCGTTAAGATTACCATCCTATGGAAAACAAAATACATAAACTGGTGGTTCGCCGGCCTCGAGGTAAGTTTTGTAGTTCGACTTGCATCCAGGCACACAGCAATGACTTGGCATGTTAATTGTTGTGCTAATATCAAGAACAAAACCTATAAGAGATTAGTTCTAAATAACTACTAAATCTAACAAAGGGTAAGTAACTCTACTAATCACAAAAAAAGAACAATTCTAGCAAATAATGCTTTTGTTAATGTCTGAACTACTCAGTCAAAACATCAGTAATCGGTAGTTATTTACATACAAATTTCAAAGGTATTCTTTAGTCTGTTGCTGAAAAAAACGCAGTAGCACTTTCTACACACTATACATCACATAATAGCACAACAACTAAAACGCGGATTTTCGTTTTTACACAATTATGAGATGGTAAAAGTTAGGTATTATTTCTACCTCTCCAGGTATAACCAAAAAAAGCACAACTTAAAACACAACAGATATTCCTGTTTATATAAGACATTTGCGGGAAATTTCTTTTGCTTGTTCTTCACAACTTCTAACAATAGCACTTTTCACAACTTGTTTTTGGATTTGAATGTTATTTCTCTCGTTACATAGCGATTTATTCAGCAGCAATGACCAGAAACCATTACAACGCCATTACAGCATCATTATTTGTGGGTCTTGCTTGGATGTTGCCAGATTTCCTAGTTCATGGCTTGTAAGTAGAGTTAGGCTGTGATCCAACAACTAAAGTAGGGATGTCGGAATTGCAATAAAGTATCGATATATATCATATCGATATTTATTGAAAATATAAATATCGATATTAACATTTTTATTAAAATATATCGATATATCGGTATGATTTAACAGATAATATTTGTGGTCTAAAAATTAATTTATTTGGCTTAATCTACTTCTATCATCTTTCATGACTAGGTAAATACTAATCAATAGACAACATTTTCAATAAATCAAGAACAACTTTTTGAAAACGTATATATTCATTAAACAAACCAATACTTATCAGATACAGACATAAGAAAAACTCTTTGATGTATGTGCTCCTCTGTAAGTCGACTACTGTTGCTGGGTACTGCGAGATTAACAGTAAATGCATTCTCGACAAAAAATTAAAAACTACATAAAATATAATTAGTAAAAAAGAAGGGAAGATAAAATGTACTCCTCTAGAATTTGATCTTAATTTTTTTTTTAAAAATATCGATTTTTAAATCTTTTCGATTTTACATCTATATATTAAATATTGCTCAAAAATATTGATACTTTAAAAAATAATATCGATATTTTTTCGTCAAGCCTAAACTAAAGTTATAAGTAAACTGAGGTTATGATACAATATATAATCACAGTACTTAATTCTGAAAACATACTGGAATTTTGAATTGAAGTATTTAGTAAATATAAATTAAGTATAACTGAAGAAATAAGGGTATTATGTATCAAGAAAAAATAGAAGAACTACGAAATTACTTCAAATCTCACTCAAAGTCTAAAGAATACCAAGGGCATACTGCCAAAGTACATTCTGTAGGATGGAGTTGTGATGGAAAACGACTCGCTTCTGGTTCCTTTGATAAATCTGTTTGTATCTATAATTTGGATAGAGACAGACTCGTAAGTAATTTCAAAATAGTTTAATTCTTAAAAACGGTGTACCCTAAAAAAACTTTCTGTTTAATATTGTTAAACTTGTCATTTTAGAACAAAGAAATCACATTCAAAGGCCATAGTGGTTCAGTAGACCAACTCTGCTGGCATCAGTCTCATCCAGATTTGTTAAGTACAGCCAGTGGGGATAAATCGGTAAGAATATGGGATACAAGAGTCCAGAAATGTGTGGCTACAATAGGTACCAAAGGTGAAAATATCAATATAGCTTGGTCTCCAAATGGTAACTGCATAGCAGTAGGAAACAAAGAAGACTTAGTAACTTTTATTGATGCTAGAACTCATAAAATAGAAGCAGAAGAACAGTTTTATTTTGAAGTAAATGAGATCTCGTGGAACAATACAAGTGATCTTTTCTTTTTAACTAATGGTCAAGGTAGTGTTCATATTTTGAGGTGAGATGTTTAATATTTTTGTGGAAAGCTTTTTAATTATTTTTCAACAAATATGGATTTGTCACTCATAATAATTTGTAACAATTCTGCATTTTCGCAAATACTTTCACAAGTTGAAATATTAATCATTTATTATATTTGTCGTACAATTTTGAAACAGAAAATACAAAATTTAAGGCTTCAATTGAAGAAAAGTGTGTTCACTTTTATTGTATGATAATATTCCCAATCCTCCCTTCATAATCAATTCAATAATAGTTTGCTTTCATATATTATTTTATTTTTCAGTTATCCAGATTTAAAACGTCAACATATATTAAAAGCCCATCCTGGTACTTGTATTTGTATAGAATTCGATCCCACAGGGAAATATTTTGCAACAGGAAGTGCTGATGCACTTGTTTCACTTTGGGATATAAATGAATTAGCTTGTAAAAGAGTTTTCACCAGGTGAGTAGCTACCTCCACCTAACATATATTTGTGCTAGTTTCAATATATATGCATTTTTTTTTGGCACATAACTGATTAATTTTGTGTTTCTTTTGTCTTAGAATGGACTGGCCTGTGAGGACTATATCTTTCAGCTATGATGGCCAACTCTTGGCTTCAGCCTCAGAAGATTTATTGATAGACATTGGGTTTATTGAAACTGGTGATAAAATAGCAGACATATCAGTAGAAGCTGCTACTTTCACTGTAGCATGGCATCCTTCCATGTATCTATTAGCTTATGCTTGTGATGATAAAGATGCATATGATCGTAAAAGAGATGCTGGAAGCTTGAAAGTGTGGGGCTTCCAAGTAGACTGATTGTTTTCATAATTGAATTAAATATTTTCTATGAAATATTAGGCTTTTTTCATAAAACACCTGTCTTATCTCATCAGTTGTATTATAACTCAAAAATAATCCCTAAATAAATATATATTTTTTTAAATAATCAATTAGTTATTATTAGCGATACATTGACACTTCTTACTTATGCATGAATGAAAAATGGTATCCTTTGTCATAATTGTAAGAGTACTTTACCTTGCTTGTTTTGAGATATTATATATTAGTATTTTATTACTAACAGAAAGTCTCTTCTAAGGTCATAGCAAATACCTATGAATGCTTTAAAGCAATAAAAAATTTGTTCTAACCAATCTGAAATTTATATATACATGGATTCTGGGCATTTGGACAGGTACAATGTTTTAGATAAATTGATAATGAGTCCAAAACTTAAAAAATTCTGATTGGGCTTTGGGAATCACAAAAAAGACACATATGCACTGGTTGACTTCAATTTACTTGTTTCATTTTAAACAATTTCAACAGTATCAAGTACAAAATTAATAAATCCACTTATGCCAAAGTGTTTTTATATCAAAATTGGAAAGTTGTGATCATACATTTTATTTTTGTAAGCAATAAGACAAAAAACTTATCAGTTGTTTTACTGAAAGAGTAGATATATTACGACTTTAATCTTTTCAATATTTACAATTTTAATTATTTTTTTCATAATATGTCTTGGTTTGTTTCAAGATCTCTTATAATTCTTATTCAAGTATTATATTAAATATTCTGAGCTAAAATAAAAGTAGAAGTTCCTTGTATTTAACAGAATTTCAAAAATTATGTAAGTTATTTCTGATATCAATCAAAATAAAATGTAAAAAAAATTATTTCACCACAAATATTTTCTAAACCACTAACCTTACTGAATTTTACATATATATTATATATATGCTAAAAATTAATATTCTCCGTGTTGAGTAGAAGTTATCCACTATTCCCAAATTTGGTTAACCTCACTTTATAGTTTCATTTAATTCAGGCACTTTAATTTTTGTAGTAACTAGTACCCTACCTATTTACTTCCCCTTCACAGTGCAAATCTTGATTTTGTTGATAAATTGGCCTGCCCATAAATGTTGGCACTTGATTATTTGAAAGACTTCCGACTCCTCTTCTGGCTGTTGGAAAATGTTCCTTACTAACTTGAGTCTTGATATATTTGAAAACACCTTCTCCAGGGAGACCAGGTAACAATGCAGGATATCGGAACCAAATCATATAAGTTAAAAACCATGTCAAAATAGCTATAATGCCACCTAGTAGTTTTTCCACCATAACATGATAATACAACATGGTAGTAAGTAACATAAAATCCCATATCATTTGCAAGCATGTAATCACTATAAAAAGTAGCCTAATATATGGAGTATATTTTGCATAATTTTTTGTAAATTTACAAATTCTTCATCTGATAAATTTCTAAGAGGATTATTATTGAGTGTAGAATCCTTGATAATTTTTTTATTATGTTCCTCCAGTCGTAGATAATCTTTAATACTATCCCATTGCATCATACAATTAGCCTCTTCAATAAGTACTAAACTTCCATATATTAATATGAAAGAATGACCAGATATGTCAAAACCATTCCACACATAACCAGCAAGTAAACAAGTATCTTTACTAACAAATGCTTTCACCATACATCTTCCAAAGCTAGCTTCTACAATATTGAATATCTTGATCCAAAACCACCAAAAAAATGTTGCTATAAATACTCTCGGTATATGGTATTTCAATATCCTGTTTTTTTGTCCACAACAATAAATATACGAGGTTAGTAACAAAAATGGAACAATTAGGGCAAGGTTCCAACCCCAGGCAAACTTGACAAAAAATGTATTAAGAATATTATCAGATCTTGAAAAATACCATTTAGGAATGGTAATCGCATCTTTTATTAGAGAAATTAAAAATAAGCATCCCAAATAATAAATTATTCTCAATTTTCTATCTACGAATAAAATTTTTTTGCATAAAAATAGCACCATGAAACTAAATATTTCCAAAATGGAAGTGGCCTCACTTGTTGGTTTTGTACCCTTTGACTCTACATCACTCATATTTGGACGAAAGTTCAATGGCGTTGAATTCGTTGATCTCCGTTTAGAAGTCATAATATTTTGAGTGTTGAATTACATATGGAAATATAAAAAATATATAACCTAACTTGAAAGGTATCGATGAAAAATTATCAGAAATTAAATCTCAAGAAGCAATAAGTTAATGATTAGGAATGGACAAAATAACGATACGTATAGTATCGACTTATCGTTAATTTCAAATTCAGATTACAATTTATTTCTAGTAATTGTTGCTTAAAGTTTGAATATGAAAATATCAAAATATCGTAGATATTATTGAGAAATTATAAATCAAAACGAAACGACTAATTCAATTGAACCACAGCCTTACTTTACTTACGCAAATAGTGAGTTTGTACAATCTTGAAGAAAATAAACTTTAATTAGCATACAAGAATGCACTTTCAGCTTTAGACTAGTTTAGACCCACAGTTTCGGGTGTGTGAATTATTTTAAGAATCCATAAAAAGAATTATAGAAGTAACTAATATTTTCAATAGCAGAAATATTATCGTTACGCGAATTAACAATATTTACTTCGAAAATGGCATTGTTTACTAAATGTTTGAATACTGCAGTCATTATATGGAGCAAAGCTTGGAAAATTGCATACCAAAAGTGTAATTTTTATTTTACCTAAAATTAATAGATGTTTCGAAGAAAGTAAAATGACATTAAATATCGGTACGAGTATTTACCGAACCTTTGATTTTATACAAAAGGCAATGCCAATTGTAATCTTTCAATACCATATATTCATTATGAAATTAAATATTCAGTATTATATCATGTTATGTAGGGTAGAGGACCACTTAGGGTCACTTTAAGAACTTTTCAGTTATTCTTCTAATATAAAAAATGTGAAATTTTGAGGAGAGATTTGTGCTGAATATCAAATGTTTTAAAGTCTGCTCATTTAGAAAATCAAGTGTTAATACAGATTTCACATAAAATAAAATTATTACCTAACGATTTGTTACGAACTTCAAAATTCCCCAATTTTGGCTATTTTATTCTACTTTTAGCCTTGCATTTTTCTTGGTTTTAGTCACCAAAATAATGGTTGTGTAACGAAATGTTGATACTTATTACTAATAGTTATTGAAATAAAGAACCAGTCCTATGCGTGCACTGGGAATTTAATAGACACATAAATATCAAACGAAAATAACGTTATTCCCTAGTATCATATGCAATTAACACTATATTATGTTGTTGCAATTTGGATTGTGAAAAACGTAAAAATCATAAATACGTTTTTACTACCGAGGGCTACTATAAGTCTCTACAAGATGTTAATCATAAGTAATCATAAATATTATTATAAAAAATATTATTATTATAAGTCCTCTACAAGTACTATATGCACAGCCAAACTTTACTTACGTAAGTAAAGCTAGGCTGTGAGAACCGTGACAGTGGTGTGCTATAAGTCCTCCGCAGTTTTCTCATTTCTTGAATGTTTTGTTGTTTGTTGTTTGCGCATGAACATGACTACATGACATGTCATTCATGTGTACCACCACTGTAAAACTAACATAATATTATTGTCTTTTGTTTACAATTTACTTGTAAAACTCTGGAATTGAATTTATGAAACTAACATAATTTCGAAATACAGGATGTTTGTTTGTCCGATATTTCTTGATATTCTAAAAGGTGACATATTCAAGAATTTTATGGAACTATAAATAGTAATTAAGTATTGGAAGTTATCATGTCTGACTCATTGATAGATCATTGTAGTCAAGAAAATGGTGAGAAGTAACAACCATTATTATAAGAAAATGGAAAATCTTAACCATTGAATTCTAGATCTTACACCTAATGACTCGGACGCTGAAGGCTCCCAGAGTATTTGTTCTGATACCCATAGTGATATTACAACACACTCTGGTGTAACAGAAAGAAGTAGTCTATCAGGATCAACGATACAAGCATCTTTAGGGCATGATGATAGCTCGACTGTTCTTTCACCCTCTCTAGGTAAGTTAAAGACGTGGGTAACAATGAGAAAATATATTCTATTTGCCTGTTGAATGTGATAGGGGCATTTCTAGGAAATTCATGAAAATTTTACTGTTTTTTTATTTACAGTGAACCCTCAAGTTTGATGTTTCATGAAACTAGAATAATTTTCATATAATTATTATATTTCTTTACACATTTATGATTTGGTCCTTTTATCTTGGATCAATTATTGAGTTCTCTATTTTCTAGAAAATACAAATACCTAGTTTTTTAATTTAGCGTTTTGTCCAGCAGTGTTTTGTCCAATGTTGGGCACTATTTGCATTGACACAGACTCGTAGAATGATTGCATTAATAAATATATACAATATAGTTTCTCATTATCATTATTTTTTGCTTTTTCAGAATCTGGTAATAAAAATCATTCCAATGAAAATATATGTCAAATTTACACCAAAGAGCCTGATTTACTTCTACCATGGGGCGCACAAAAAGAAAGATCGTCACTACAAGTACATGGCATGACAGTTGTCGACTTGGATATAAGACCTGGAGAATTTGTTATGAGAAGTTTATTTGCAGATTTCACTGTTTTGACAGAGAAAAAAATTGATTTTGTTCTGAATGATTTTCAAGTTAAAGTAATATTACTTCGATTTTCATTATAATTTGATAAATATATGGTTTTTAGGAGAAGGTTTTATCAAAAGCATTACAAAGAGGGGAAGATACTAAGTTTGATCAATTATTGAGCGCTTTTGGATCAGTAGCAGAACACTGTCTACCATCTTTATTGAAAGCACTTTTCTCTTGGTATGAAATACAAATGGCTGAAATAACAATTTCTGAGCATAAGAAAATTGATCTAAAGCAGCAGAAAAGGTGAGTGTTCCCATCTTCCATAATGTAAATTCAATCCAATAAATCCATTAATTAAATAATTAATTTAATGGACTATTCTTATTTTAAGCAAGGTTATTTTCATCAAACATTTTCTCAATGAAAAGATAAAGAATGAATTTAAATAGATAAATTGCAGATTTTATTTTAATAGATTTCATTAACTTCCTTTTTTTTTGTTCAATGGAAGTAATTTTTTTTTATAATATATAATATTTATAATAGTGTTGGCGTTTACTTGATGTAAATCCATTATAATTTAATATAAACTGAAATTCAAATACTTGAACTTTTGATTTACACTTTATTGACAACATAGCATGACGCGTTTCGTCGTTACAAACGACTTCTTCAGATGCTAACAGAATACTGTTTTCATAACAGAATCAGTATTCTGTTAGCATCTGAAGATGAAAGTGTTTGAATTTCAGTTTATATTCTAAAGTGAAATTTCTGATTTGGATCTACGAAATGTTTGTTTTGGATACAATAATCTGTGTCAGCAGGGTCTTATTTTTAATAAATGACACGGACGTTTCGCTTATCTCTTGGTGAAACATTATGTTAATTATGAAGAGTATACATTATCAAGAGTATATAATAATCAGTAATACTGTGTACTCTTGTTAATGGGTTAACCACCATATGTAGAGTTTTTAATATATTTAGTGAAATTTATAATAGAATGTTTATTTTTAGCACATCGTGCTATACTAATTAACATACAAACATAATTAAACACCTTATATATAAAATAATAATCTCAAATATTTATAAATTAGTCTTTCAAAAGTTATTCAGTCCTCGTTCATTTTCAAAAGATAAATTCTTCTCAGTTTCCTCCTAAAGATTTTTAATTCAGTCTCTCCTCTCAAGTCAGTTGACAATTTATTATACTGTACAACTGCCCTAAAAAAACAGATTTTTGTCCTGCTCTCGTATTCTTATGATCCAACATAAAATTGTCTTTGTTCCTGGTGTTGTGATCATGTACTTCAGAAAACCTTGTCAGTTTGTCTTTCAGGTAGTCTGGTGCTAGTTTCAAATTTACCTTATGGACAAAATTTAAAGCATTCACCTCCAGCATATCTTTAACCTCCATCCAGTCCAACTCCTTCAGCATGTCTTGGATCCTAGTGTCTCTCCTTTTCCCTAGTATAATTCTCATCGCTTTATTCTGCAAGCATTGAAGCCTTTTGACGTCAGTTGAGTTATAAAGATACAAGACCGTCCCCGCGAAACAGAAGTGGGGTAATACAATGGTATTGAAAACAGTTCTCCTTGTAGTTCTAGTAAAACACCTACTAGATCTGTATAAGACACCTATTTTTTTGGAAATTTTCTTACAGATATAACTTATGTGCTCTGAAAGTGTCAGGTTTTTATCTATTACAACTCCTAAATATTTCATCACATCAACCATTTCTACCTGTTGTTGATTTATTTGAATTTTGCACTTTTCTTTTCCAAATACTATTGCCTTAGTTTTATCAGAATTTAGTTTCAACTTATTAAGCTCCAGTCATGTACACATTCTTTCAAGATCTTCGTTTAATTTCAGTTCTACCTCAGCTTTATTACTTCTCATGCAATATATTACAGTGCCATCCGCAAACAAATCCACCTTACAATGCTTCAAAATAGTTTCCATATCATTTATGTAAAGTACGAAGAGAAGTGGGCCCAGTATACTTCCCTGTGGCACCCCATCGTCAATCATTCTGCAGCTGGATGTTATTTCTTCGCACTTCACTTTCTGCTGCCTATGCATTAAGTAATCCTCGATCCATTTGAACACTGCACCACCTATTCCATAATAACACAGTTTTCTCACCAATCTCTGCCTGTCTATTGTTTCAAATGCCCTTTTTAAATCTAAAAAAATCGCTACTGTATACAATCCGTTATCTTTGCTTTCTTTCCATTCATTTAACACAAATTGAAGAGCAGTTTCACAATTATAGTTGTTTCTATAGCCAGACTGATATGGTGACAATATTTCATTTTGGGTTATGAATTCTTGCAGTTGACTATATACCACCTTTTCTAATATTTTGGTAAGAGTTGGTAAAGTGTTGAGAGGTCTAAACTGTTGTGCAAGATTGTTCCTTTCACCTTCCGGACAGGGACAATTGTAGCCACTTTCAGCTGCAGTGGCGTTTCACCAACCTCCAACGAACTATTGATCAAATTAACTATTATGCTTTCTATTTCTTGAAAACACAGTTTAATGATCTCCATCGTCATACCATCTGGACTTCCTTTTGTTGGGCATTAATTTAATAATGTCTTTCAACTGCTCACCATTTAACAACTGGAAATTTTCAAACCTTATTGTTGCAGTCACGTTTTGTATGTCTGAATTATTGTGTTTGGGAATCGTTTCTAATATTTTTTTGATACTGCTGATATAGTATTCATTGAACTTGTCTGCAATGATACTTCTATCAACACATACTCTCCATCAAATTCTACAACATCATAGATACTTCTATTTTTGCTAGAAATCAGGTGTTTTAGTGTACTCCCCACATTTTTTTTGGATTATTTCTTCGGTTGTCTATCATATTTTCATAAAACGCACACTTCTGTTGCTTAGCCAACCTCTGTACCCTATTTCTCACCACTACATACGATTTCCAATCGTTAGCCTCCTTAGTGAAATGGAATCTTCTGTATATATTATCTCGGTCCTTAATCGACTGTAAAATGTCACTGTTGAACCATTTCTTATGTTCACTCATGGTTGTTATTTCCTTTTTTGGCATAAATAGATCTATGACTGATAAAAAAGCACTATAAAAGTCACTAAATCTGATATTGAAGTTTTTCTCTCAATAATTATAATTTTGATCAATATTATAAACCTGCTCTTTAAAACCTCGAACATCTGTTAATTTACAGCGGACCACTATTTTCTTATAGTTCTTATTTTCAACTTTTATGCTCAATATATGTGTATATTCCATTATAAGTTGCTTCATTCCACAATCATGAATGCACCTTTTCAATCTTCTTCAGTATGTAGTGTCTTTATCATAATGTATGTTAAAATCACCTAAAATCAGCACTGTGTCCCTCTGATTATCATTAACTTGTTCACAAATTTCTTCGAAATGGTTCAAAAATTCAGAATGCGAACTGCTGGGAGAATGTTAAATACTACAGATTAGATAATTATGTTTGTCTATGATTATGTTTACTCCTAAAAACCAGTAATTCATTTGTAAAACACTACTTTTCCATATTTTATACTTGAGATCACTTCTGATATACATTACCACTCCACCCGTCGCCCTACTTCCCGAATCTGCCCTACAAATGCTATAATCAGTTATTTGTATCTCAAAATCCTCTATATCTTCTGTTATATGAGTTTCCGTTAGGCACATGACAGCAGGCTTTTGATTTGAGATGAAGTACCGAATCTCGTCAAAATTTGCGACAAGGCTTTGTGCATTCTGCAGGTACACGTTTTCTTTCTTGGTTTGCTATATTTTCGTGGTCTCTGCATAGTCCACTCTAGTCTTAATTTGTTCAACTTTTCTCTTGAGTACATTGCATTCTCTGCTAAATACTGTATGGTTTATATCTAGTTTCAAATTATATCGCTCACTGAACACCAAACAATTTATGCACTTAACTGCATCTGAGTCACAGTTTCTAGTTTCGTGTTCACCTCCGCATTTTCCACATGCAGTTTTATTCTTACAACTTTCAGCCTTATGCGAATATCCATTACACTTATAACGCCTTAAAATGCCAATATGTTCATTTACTGAGCCAAGTGTGTTGATTTAGAGTCTGATTTTCCTAATAATAGGATTCGGCTGACGCTTTCGTTTTTTAAGATGGAATACTTGGTTACTTTTTATATTAGTTTTATTGAAACTGGTGCTGTATCACTTGTTTCAAAACCTGAATTATGTTTTATATATTATATATATATATATATATATATATATATATATATATATATATATATATATATATATATATATATATATATATATATATATATAATATATATATATTATTTTGAATGTTTTTAGCAATAACATTGATTAATTAATTAATTAATTTTGACAAAGTTGTGATATACAACGAAACGTCAACGAGAAAAAAGTTTTTCATATTAAACGAAGCCTGTTATTGCTAAAAACATTCAAAATAAACTATCTTAAACAGGCAATAAATCAATTTTAAATATTGATCTATTATGTGCTTTTCATTGATTCTAAAATTTAAGATGTACAATTAATCTATGCATTATATATGTATACGACTTACTCTATATTTCTGTCTTACAATTGATGAGAGGGTATGTGAAGATTGAAATCGATGCCTTCATTCGTTGAACGTGGCGTGACTGATGAGTACCTTGTAGTACGAAACAGTAACTGTCTTACGCTTTCACTGTAGGCATCGATTTCAAGAAACTTATCCCTAGAAGGATAATGAAGAATCGAATATTCTCTAACATTAATCCCTAGAAGCACAATGGAGACATCGCATTGTTCATGTTTCACATAGCCAGCTCTGCTATAATGTTCTTTTGAATAATTTGTCAGAAATTATCGACATTATATAGTGTACTTTGATAGCGAATATTATATATATATATATATATATATATATATATATATATATATATATATATATATATATTGAATATATATATATATATATATATATATATATATATATATATATATATATATATATATATATATATATATATATATATATATATATATATATTGGTCGTCATATTCTATCTCTAAATCAATATGAATTATGGTTATGAAAAAAGTCAGTAATTTCTATTTACCTAATTGTTCTTGTTTATATACACTCATATAGAATGCATAATAATATGGAGTTGAGGGATTCGTTTAGAAAGGCTTAAAAAAAGGTTTAAAAGTTTGATATCCTTATCTTTGCAATACTTTTGCACATTGCGCTTTCAAATGTAGAATCGATTATGAAACATTCTCTGCACATGAAAATTGAAATTTTCATGTGCATATATACCCATCAATTAACTAACAGTAAATTTTTGTTCTAGTATTATATATATTGTCTCAGGAGGAGTTCCAGAAGCTGTAGAACGTTCTGAAGCTGAGATACAGAAAGAAAAAAGAGATTTGGCTGTTGAGTTTATTTTTTGCTTAGTTTTGATTGAAGTTCTGAAACAATTACCATTTCATCCAGGGCATGAAGATCTGGTCCAATATATAGAAAATTTGGCATTCAAGCATTTCAAATATAAGGAAGGGTAAGGAAATTTATGGTCTACAAAAATTCATTTTATCCAAAAAACTCTAGGGAATAATATTATTTGTTTTAATATTTGAATGAAACTACTTAATTGGTTTATGTATTTCTTGAAATTAACTTATCAAATAAAAATTGCTAAATATACGGCAATTGATCATTTCAGTTTCAAACTCACCTGACAACATAAATCTTGGTGTAATGTTTAAAAAATGATAGTTTGAGAAATAATAAACCAAGAGTTTAATTCAAATTATTAATTGAAATTCGGAACTTTCTCACTATTTGGAAATACTCATTGAGTAATGAATTGCACTTACATTAACACTGCCTGAACTCACATTATAGAACACTGTCTGCACTTTGTATCTGTTAATGGGCATTGTTATTGTGAGAATAGATGTATCTAGATGCCTAAATAGTGTTTCATTTTCTTCATTCATTTGCATCAAGTATTGTCCTTTTCAATGCATTTTTCAAGCGTATTTTATCTGAAGCAATTACCGGTTATTATTATTATTAATGGAAATTGTCAGCAAATATTGTAAACCTCATATTTCGTCATAAACTTTACAAACTAAAGTTGCAGAACATGCACAATTATAAATATGATGGTTAGTATGTAAACTGCTATCTCAGAATTATGCTTTTACATTCAAATTGAATTTAAAATCTTCTTTTCTAATGATATTTCAAAAAATAACAACGAATTTGCGATTGGAATTTTCAGTGAGATCTTGAATATGGTGGGGACTACCATATTAGCTTATTATAAGCTTTACTAAGGTTACTTAGAGCTTTTTTTATTTAATTATTTGTTTATAATTTTATTTTGTTATAAAGAAATTGTATTTGATTGTTGTTTAGTGCACTTGTTTATAATCTAGAACTTCTTAGAATTAGTGTTAGGATACCCTCTAGTTTGGTATCAATGTCAAATATCCTTATACCACTTGATGGTTTTTAAACAAAGACAAAATGGTACTAAGTTTTCTGCAATGATGGCCTTTTATTAGGCAGCGCATTTCATAAATTTATTTGTGTTTTAATTTAGTTCTCTAAATTCAAGTCAAAGCAATAATACAAATTCCAGAAAAACATTTTTAACTGACAACCAAAAATCACAGTCTATGGTAAAGAAAATCTATTAAGTACATTTCTAACTTAGATTCTTTTACATAATATTCAGAGTTTGATTTCATGAATACTTTTTAACAAGATGCAGATGAGGTTATGTATGATATGTTTGTCATTTTTATTTTAAAACATGTAAATATCGAATTCTTCATTTACAGCATACAAAACAATCCAAATGGAGCCAACATCCATATAATTGCAGATTTATATGCTGAAGTTGTGGGTGTAATTGCACAATCCAGGTTCATGTCTGTAAGGTCAAGATTTATGACTGAACTGAAAGAATTGAGATCTAAAGAACCTAGTCCTTACATAACTCAGAGCATAATTAGTTTACTAATGGGAATGAAATTCTTCAGGGTAAAAATGGTCCCAATAGAAGAATTTGAAGCATCTTTTCAGTTCATGCAAGAATGTGCGCAATATTTTCTGGAGGTTAAAGATAAGGATATAAAACATGCTTTAGCTGGACTGTTTGTGGAAATATTGGTACCTGTCGCTGCGGTAAATGATTTAACACTACTTAAATATTGTTTTTTTTAAAGTACTGTTTCAATTGAAAATAATTTAAAGATCAATTCCATTATTCTGTTTGGTGAAATTTGACCTCTTGTGGCCTTTTTCACTTTTACCAGAATTAGCAAGATATCTTATTCTGATTATTGCTTTAAAATGTACATTTTCCTTTACGGGTAATAATTTGTTATATGTTAAACAGTTAATTTAAAATTGGGATATGCATGAATGTATATGTGTAATGAAGTGTATTCCATGTTTCAGGCGGTCAAAAATGAAGTGAATGTACCATGTTTGAAACACTTTGTTGAAACCCTATTTTTTCAAACTTTAGATGCTAGCAATAAATCAAAACATCGATTGGCATTGTTTCCATTAGTTACATGTCTATTATGTGTTAGTCAGAAGCAATTTTTCCTTCAAAATTGGCCGTGTTTTTTGACTCTTTGTTTGCAACACCTAAAAAATAGGGATCCAAAAATGTGTCGTGTAGCATTAGGTAAGTCACTATACATTTTCAGCTGAATATATAATGTAGTCTACAACACCAATTAAATGAAAGCACATCTTTTGTTCATAGTTTTATGTTTATTAAATATTACCACAAATTCAGAACTATAAAAATTAAAAACTTTGTATTTGGAAAAAATTGACTTCTGCAACCATGATGGATTGTCATTCAATATTCTCGACAGCTATTAACAACTTGATACTGCTAAGAACAAATTAAGGCTGAGTAAAATTCAAATAAATGGAATAGACTTATCCAAATCATTGGCATATGTTAGGATGAACAAAAAGCTTATATATATAAGCATAATTATGAACACTAAAATTTGGTGGTCTCTCTTAACCCTTTATAAGAAACTATAATATAATAAAATATTTTTATCAGTCTGATTAATGCTTATTGACATTTGGTGGTCTCTCTTAACCCTTTATAAGAAACTTTAATATAATAAAATATTTTTATCAGTCTGATTAATGCTTATTGACTTACCAAATTCAAAATTTATTAAGTTGTTGCCTTTTTAATTTTCACTATGACAATTACAAATTTATAATGCTATTAAGTGAGCCAAAAACAATTCAAGAAAAAGAGGCATTAACTGAGCCAAAAACAATTCAAGAAAAAGAGTGCGCCCAGTTCTATCCAAATCTATTTGATAAGATTTCCAATGTAGATACAAATAATGTAGATTATTCGGAATTATTTCGAGGAAATATTTATTTTTCTTTATTAACGCAACCTAAATATCATTTAAAAGTTTTTAAATAATTCCATATAAGTAAAAATCTTAAGAGTATTTTGAATTTCCTAATTTTATTTTTAGAATCATTATATCGACTGCTCTGGGTGTACATGATCAGAATCAAATGTGAGAGTAACTCTGCTACTCAGTCGCGTTTACAGAGCATTGTAAACTCATTGTTTCCTAAAGGGTCCAAAGGAGTTGTACCGAGAGATACACCTCTAAATATATTTGTGAAAATTATACAGTTTGTTGCCCAGGAAAGGTTGGACTTTGCTATGAGGGAAATAGTTTTCGATTTACTTTCAATTGGAAGACCAATAAAAATAATATTAACACCTGAAAGAATGAGTATTGGACTCAGAGCTTTCCTTGTAGTAGCTGATAGTTTACAGCAGAAAGAAGGAGACCCACCAATGCCCAGATCAGTGGGTGTATTGCCTAGTGGAAATACTCTAAGAGTTCGAAAAACTTTCATAAATAAAGTTTTGACAGAAGATACTGCTAGAAGCATTGGAATGAGTGCATATTTTCCCCATATTCGTAGAGTGTTTGTAGATATTTTGAGAGCTCTTGATACGCAATATGGAAGGCCTCTGATGATGTCAAATACACAGAATGTGAACAAAGAACCAGATGAAATGATAACTGGTGAACGGAAACCAAAGATAGATTTATTCAGGACTTGTGTAGCTGCAGTTCCTAGATTAATTCCAGATGGAATGACAGGTGCAGAATTAGTGGACCTATTAAGTAGACTGACTGTTCATATGGATGAAGAATTGAGAGCTTTGGCTTACCAAAGTTTACAAACTTTAATTATTGATTTTCCTGATTGGAGGCATGATGTCATTTGGGGATTAACTCAGTTTTTGGCTAAAGATGTTATCGATACGTCTCCACAATTGATGGATAATGGTTTGAAAATGATTTTGACATTACTAATTGCCTGGAAGAATGCCATTACTGGAAACTGTGTTGTTCCTAGAATAAGTAAGTATGTCCTTTTGAGTAAACTAGTCTTGAAATTTTCAATATGCATCCATTTACAATATTGCTATAAACTTGAATTTGCTCATTTATTAAGCTGTAGCGTTGCTTTATTTTTGTAGACAAATCGTGGTAGTTTTTCCTGAAAGTTATAATAGTTATAACTTTCTGTAGCTATAATATAGTTATCGTTATAATAGCTATAAGAAATATCAGAGTATTATGAGTCTTTTGATTACTTTCATCAGTTTCATTTTTCTTGTAGATAAAGAGTATAATGAATTCAAATCCAGCGTGGCAGATCCTTCTCTAACAAAAAAGACTGATACTGTTAAAACAGCAACATTAACCACTGCTTTACACTTCGTTGAAGCTTTAACTTTAGTTATGCTATGTAATAATCGGTTAACTACAAGAAGAGTATCAGTGCTCATTTTGAAAGAAGTAAAAACGCTATTCAAATTATTGAATTGTACCGATGTACAAGCTGCAATAGAGGTTATGGACAAGTATTGTCCAGAAATCGTAGAAAAGCATCTAGCTCAACTACCACTATCGGATAGATCTTCTGTGCAGTCAATATCAAATATTGATTTGCAATGGTTGAGTGACAGAAATTCTACTGTTTGGACAGCAGGATTATGCGAGGATGGAACAATGAAAGGTGGAAATACGTATTCCTTCAATGTGACCGATCTTTGGAGCACTATATTCTTTGAATTTTTGGAAAGTGATCGATTAATTAATCAGTGCCCTATATTGATCTCAAACACTTGGCCAGTAGTTTGGACGAGACTGAATGCTTTGTACTCTGTGGTGGATCCAACGTATGTTTGGAAGATTTCAATCAGTAGCTAGCTATCATTATTTTCTCTTTCAGGCCTCCAAATGATAATCGGGCGTCATTATTGCGAAGTTCTACAACAATTAAAAAACCTGCTAGTGAACGTGATGCTTATATGCATTTATGGAAGAATTATGTAACTTTTGCTTTTCGAGTGGTTCCACACATACCTAGTCCTCTTGTTAGGTGTGCAAGTCCAGATCTGAGTTTAAGGTGAGTTTTATTCAATATTCCGAGAGTTTACAGTCGTTACTTGATGTAAATCTAATTCAAAATTAAAATGGTCAAGAAAACAGTGTTTTCTTTCTAAATAATTTTAATTTTATTCAATCATAAAAAATAGAAGTCGTAAAAATTTCTTTTCTTATATCTTAAACTTCTATATCTTCTCTATAATCGTAAAAATATATTCTCAAGAAAATTATTATGATTTTCATTCAGCAATTCAAATTATCATTTTGCCTGTAAGTTTATATCAATATTTCAATGTCATCATATTTTGATGTATATTTCAACATTTTAATTAACTTGAATATAAACTTAAATTCAAACACTTGAATTTATGATTTACACTTTATTCACTACATAGCATGACAAGTTTCGTCGTTACAAACGACTTCTTCAGGTGCTTACAGAATAATGTTTCTGTGAAGAAACATTGATGTTTCTGTTCTAAGTGTGAAGAAGTCGTTTGTAACGACGAAACGCGTCATGATATGTAGTGAATAAAGTGTAAATCATAAGTTCAAGTGTTTGAATTTAAGTTTATATTCAATTATAATGGATTTACATCAAGTAAACGCCAACACTATTAAATATTTTAATTAACATAAATTCATGCTTCGCTCCTTATGTAGGATTAAATATGTTATTTGTGAACAGCTTCAATTAAAGATAAATGTACATTATTTTCAGTTCAAATCCCGACAGCTTTAGTAGTCTAGAACGACCTGAAAGTATGAAGTTGGGAAACATTTCACCATCTGGGCTTTATAAATTGGTGGTGCCGTTACTACGTTCTGAAGTTTCAGATATCAGAGATGCAACAGTTTATGCACTTGGTCAAATAAATAGTAATGCCCTTAGGTATGTTTCTATTACGAAGCAATTATTTTCATTCAAAATACATATATTTTCAATATTTCATAATAGGACTTCCATTGTTATTGTAAGAAGTTGATGAAGAAATGTCCATATCAATTTGAATATTCATTAAAATTCAGACATCTCTTGACTTTCTTTTGTAATTTTATTAATTTGTTTGTTTTAATAACTACACCAATTCGAAAACTAAAATGAAAAACTGGATACTAAGACGACATCTATAGATGAAGAATTAGGCTTTCAACAAACCTCATAATAACAACAGATAATAATAATCATATTATTTTCCACAAAGTACATTTTTTATTCCTAAATTAACAACATGTATTATCTACACATATTTGACAGTGTGAAAAAATAGCAAAGTGCAGGTTAGACCACTACTAGGGTAGTCCATCTTGGTGGTAACCTTACAGACCAGCAGCGAAATCAGTAAATCTCTGTAATTCTCAATCACATTTTTTTTGTATATAATTATGAATGCGGGAATAATTTCATCAAGTTGCTTATTTAAATCTGTGGTTTAGAATATTTGATTTAATAAATAATAATTGATATTTTCGTGTAGAAAAACTTGCTCAACAAGTTTACTAAATTTATTGTATATTATATTTAACAATGTAATTTTTAGAATTTTAGACTAACGATATTTCATTGCACGCTATCGAAAAGCCAAGAGGAGTGTATATCTAATATCAATATATTTTTTAATAAATAAAATAATGTTTGATATTTGCAACAGGTTGATATAATGTGTATATGCTTTCTATGCATTTTGTATTGTATTTAATTCAGAATTGATAACTTGTGTTAGAAAAAGTATCGATTTATATACCATTAAAAGGCGTAAATGATTACTCTAAAACTCTCTAGGTATAGATCTGATAACATCATCTTATGTAAACGTAAATGTTTTCAACGAAAAACTAACCCAATTTTTATATTTTTACCTTAGCAATTCACGTATCATTAAATTTCACATTGATTAGATACAGCCAAATATATGAGTATTACAACTTAAATAGTGAAGGATTTTGTAATCAATGCATTTTTATTTTAGAGATCTTTTAGAAGAACTAGTTCCATATGTGAGAGAAGCAGTTGATAAGAAGCAGGAAAATGTAAGGAGACGTCGAAGGAGAGATGCACTAAGACTTCAATTGACTAGAATGTTTGAGCAAATAGCTGATAAAGGCACTCTTGGTGTCAGTTCCTGGGCTATAGATAAAGACATGCAAACTCTTAATCCCATTCTTATTGAATTCATTGATGGAGTAAGATTTTTTTTGGAGAACGAAACTGATAAAAACTCTGGAAGTGTGAAAGATTTAACTCTTCACTTTGGCCATTTCATAAGGAAAATGATAAAAAATTTCAACTGTAAGTGCATATATATATATATATATATATATATATATATATATATATATATATATATATATATATATATATATATATATATATATATATATTTATATATATTTACATATGTATGAGTGTATTGTTTATTAAATTAAAAAATCTTCCTATGTTGAGATTGATTATTTTTTTCAGTGGAAGTTAGATCCCATCTGTTGAACAGAGATATTCGCAAAAATTTGTTTTTACTGTTCTCTTATTGGGCTGGACCATATGGATTATCACCTGTAGCAGTCAGTGATGATCAAAATTCCAAAAAAACTGTGGACTTTCAATTTGTTACCCTGCAGGTGATGAGTGCGTTAATCTGCTGCGGTCCTTGCTTTGAATCTAGTGATTTCAGTGAAGACGGAACTTACTATTTGTGGTTGGATACCCTTTTGAATAGTAACGAAGAAAGGGTAAGTTAAATTATCCAATAAATGATTTGGAAATATATATATATATATATATATATATATATATATATATATATATATATATATATATATATATATATAGAAATTCAAAGTTTATGAATTCTAACTTTAGTGTTATTTATTGCAGGTGTATTGCCTTGCACAGGAAACGGTTATTTTACTTCTCGAATCAAATCCGGATATCGGAGCTCTTTTGGATTGGATTGTAGATAAATGTTATACTGGGAGTATATCTGTTTCGGACGGATGTTTCCTAGCGTTAGCATATATATTCAGTACAAGGTAAGTCTTCCTTATTGTGACTGATAATAAATCTATAGGAATTGAAATTTAACTTAAGGTACAATAATTTGAAACTCTTAATTTCATCTATCAAACTTATCTCTTAAAAACATCTACTAATTTAATATTTTGAAAATTTAAAAAAATTAGATTACAATTAAAATCTTTCAATAGATTTTCGTGTGCTGCAGATAAAATATCACAAACGAAATAAAAAAATTATCCATTATCCTTCTAGGGAAAAGGAGACATAGCATTGTTCATGTTTCACATAGCCAGCTCTGTATAATGTTCTTTTGAATAATTTGTCAAAAACTTATCAAAAGAAAGTTATAGTATACTTTGATATCAAATAAATACAAGTGTGATAATATAGCACAAGAACTACACAATTCTTTTTCTTGTAGTAAATATCTTTTATATATGTATTAATAATTATGAAATAAAATTATTTTTCATTTGGTGAATAATTATAATATTCGAATTATACTACTTGAGGAAAATTAAAATTGAAAAGTAAAGATGTATACAAGAAAAAACAAAATAATAAACATAAATTTAATTTCCTCAGAGAATATCCATGCGATCATTACACAGCAGTAATAAATGTGGCTCTACTTAATACTGGATGTCCTAGACCTAATGTTCGAGACACTGCTCTACAGTTATTACAAATTTTAGATAAGAGGTTTTTTGGTACATTAAGTCCATTGACTGAAAATGACCTGGGTAAGTGCAATAATTATTATATTAGCAGTTATCTGATTATTATGCTAATTTCAACATAATCGGAGACAACTTACTGTTAAAAATAGACATACGTTATATATCATTGATTCCAAAAGTGCTCCAGGTGGACCCCAGGGGGTAGGTGGGAGATTCGACACGGGTTTTCTACCTATGCATGACAACAACATGGGAGTTCGTGAGCGGTGGTGTACGAAAATTTTTCTGGTTTCGATAGTGAATAATTAAAATATCGACTTCATCTGTCAATGTATACAGATGATATTTTAAGAAACTTAGCGACTGAGAGGTACTTGTAGATAGTCTGATATTTCATATTCGGTACAACTTGTTTTTTTACATCCACTCAGAGCACAATTAATTAATTAAGCATTATTAAATTCTCTTTTTTTTTTTGGAACACCACATTTATAACAATGTATATTTTCTTCGTTAAACCTAATGTACGCATTTTTTGGAGCTTTGAGAATATAGTAGAATGAACTTTCACTGGAACCACCAAAATTTTTAAACTGATTTATGAGAAAAAAGAGTTCAGGAACCTCTGTTATATTGCCATCTAATAGTCTATACAAACAAGTGTCGAAATCTGGAAATAGGATTTCATACATTAAGTTCCAATTCAGTAATTCATAGTCAGATTCTTGATGTAGGATCAGATCTGCATGAATAAATGATATTACATATCAGGTGTTCAGTGGCATTGAGTGTATTTTATGTGTACGTAGCGTAAATCTGTACACGCGCGTTCGTGTGCGGGCGCGCGTGCGTGTGAGTGTGTTTGTAAAACTCTCAGGGAGCTGTCAACTTTGAGATTGTAAGTTGGTAGCCTTTTTTATATGCTGATAGTTGAAGGTGGGGCCTCCTAATATGATCACAGAATAGTGATACTATTCTTTTGTTTTCTTCCATCGAATGACAATGACAATTCCCTATAATTTGTACTTTTGACATGTGCCATCTAGTAGATACTTATTCAATCTAAACAACGAAGTTCCTTATACCGCCATCTGTTAGAATTTTAACGAACGAACATAGATGATTATGACTCTTTGTTGATGAGCAACAGTGTTGCAAAATTTTATTTGAATCGGTTCTGTAGTTTAGCAGACCATTGCGGACAAACAACGTGACACGTAATTTATATATAATGAAGAACTTGTAATATATATAGAACATAATATATTGTTACGAATTTATAGGTACTTCACGTAATTTGATAATGCCAATATTCCTAAAATAATTTATTAACAGTAAACAACTATGAACACTTTATAAAGGTTGTGATATATTATTCTATGAGTGGAAACATTCAACGACACTAGTATTTAGACTTATATTTAACAGTATTTGCCAAGAACGAACTATTCGACACCTGGTTGTTGTTGTTGTCGAGCGAAGAGTCAGTGATAGGGAGAGTCTAGATCCATGAACATAGAAATATTCCTAGAAGAAGAGCTCTCTGGTCGTGCCTACGACGGTTCTCAATAGTCTCGTCATTTCTATCAACGCCCTTAAACCATAGAGGCGGCTTCATGGTTAATCTGCCGCAATATGTTCTCAATTTACCTGCGAGTTTACTGGTCAAGCTAATGTTCCCGTGCCAAATACTGAGAAGAATATAGTTTTGAACTGATCTTTCAATTAAATAATCATTCATTAAAAGCGATTTCTGCTTTTAGCAGTAACAGAAAATTGGATCATACACGTCCACTAAATAAAAATGATGGAGCTAAAATCTGGACTCCAAGAACTTCAAGAGAATGTCAGAACTTCAAGAATAAGTGTATGTCCTTTTAAAAACCTTAGTTTTTTTTAAGGAAAAAATCAAAATAAAACTACCCTATAACGGAAATGAGATTACGGAGTACACATTTAGAAATTTTTATTGATATTTAAAGTTATCCTGAAATTAGTATGAGCGAATATACCGACAATATGGTTATCATTACCAACGTGTACATTACTTCGACTCTGAGGTTTATTTGAATTAAACTGAAAAAAAGATTGTTAGTTACAATCGGATGCAGTAATGGAAAAAAATTAATGCAATTCTGCAAATCTAACAAAGTTCCTGAAAATGTGTATATGTTAAAACATAATTTATTCCCAGAATTTGAAGTAGGTATTGTTATTCATCCAGCGAACTAAAAAGTCTCTAAGAATAATTATTTTATTTCGAATTAATTGCTTCTTTATTACTGATCATCCTTAAACTATAGCAGTTTATCATAGGAGTATGATGGAGGATTGTCATTTTAGTGAGGCATGGTTCACGAGAAAAATATTCTTCATTTCTATGGTCTTCTGTGGATCTATCATTTCATTTGTATTCATGTGTACATTTTCTATTGTCAGATAGTTGACATATGACAATTTGTTATTAGCTTGAGTGTGCTTGGTTCATCCATTTGTATGGCATTGGTTTGATTTCATTTATATACTGTGTTTAAATCCAGTAGAAATATTTATAGAGGCTTATAAACATTTTTGAAGTTATTTTGATAACACATTTTGGGATTGTAGAATTCTCTATAAATGAAAACAGCTTGAAAAGTTGAAGTGAAACTTTATCAAAGAAAGTACCGAATTAGTCATGAGTGATTCTAATAACTGTTTTAAATGTGGCAAATCTGGTCACTGGGCCAGAAGTTGCAATATGAAAAAACGTGAGGTTCCCAATTTCACTTCAGATAAACAGGAAAGTATCAAGAATAAAGTAACTCGTTGTTTTTTGTGCCGGAAATTGGGGCATCTAGCGAGAGAGTGTCCTTCCAAAGAAGCAAAATATTACGATTTAGACAGACCTGTAGAAAATATTAGAAGAAATCAGGAACCTCCTCCACCTCCTAATTTATGTATGGATAATAACCCATTTGATGAAATAGAAACTACTGCATTACAAGCATTTGACGCCATTGATGAGCATGATTGGGATTTTTTGAAGAATGAAAATCAAAAGGATGCATCTCTAGGACTTAAACGCCAGAGTGAAGAAGATCATAAATTTGGTAATTTTATTTTACAAGGGGAGAAATCTAAGTATTACAAAACTGTACTGTTGAATAATACTAATTTCAATGGGTTTTTGGATACGTGCAGTGATAAATGTTTGATAAAATATACAGCAGCAAAAAAAGCCCACCTCAATGTTCAGCTTGATGATACAGACGTAATGGTAGGTTCGCCAACATTCAAAGGAAAAATAATTTCCATAGGAAAAGCTATTACATCGGTAAATGTTGATGCAGTAGAAGTCTCAAATGTTGAAGTGTTTGTAGTTAGTGATGATGTTCTCAATATTGATGTTGTCATTGGTAGGTCATGGTTGGATCATCCACACATCATGTTTTTGAAGATGGATAATACATTATATTTGGCTGATATAACATTGAAAACTTATGACAAATTCCGTGGAATTGTGAGCAGTTTGGATATTAAAATGCCTGCTAAAAAGAATTTTCTTGATTCAAGATTAGATATGGTGACATCATCGGATGAAGATATTGGCAAATCAAATTCTTTTGGGACTTTGTTGAAGAAACCTCATCATAGTAGACCAAAACCTGATTTTAAAGATATTGAAGATCATGTGCCAAGAAAGCGTTACCGTGAAGTATCATATGAAAGAGGAAGGGAAACTCGCGCCAGGTCTCGGAGCAAGGAAAGAGTTAGAGATTCCATAAGGGATGTAAGGTTGGGAAGGTTAAATGAGAAATCAAGAAGATCCAGAGAACGGTCTCGAGAAAGATCTCGAGATCGTTATATGAGTAGACACACAGGAAGACATTGAGGTGAAGTGATTGATTTTTAATTATCTTGAAGTTTGTTGTAAATTAATATTCACGCATTTCCACTATCCCCTGATAATAAAACACTTGGATATAAAATTTTCATCTCATGTTTTATGGAAGAATTCAACTGATTCAACCATTATTTTTTGATAATTGATTATAATGAAACGTATATTGACTGTATTCACTATCAAACAGAAATTGAATACCAAACATAACCTTGTTATCAGTCAGGTGATGAACCCCTAATCATGAGTGAAATTCC
Organism: Henosepilachna vigintioctopunctata; assembly: GCA_030704895.1. NCBI lineage: Eukaryota > Metazoa > Arthropoda > Insecta > Coleoptera > Coccinellidae > Henosepilachna > Henosepilachna vigintioctopunctata. The sequence continues at coordinate 657,621 of JARQZJ010000044.1, read as the reverse complement.
ACATCTGTAATATTTGTCATGAAACTTAATTGTAGTCAATATGACAATATGACTCAATATGTCAGGCAATGTGTTATAATAGAACATGATCATAAGTATAAATTTCAGTAAAAACAATTACATAGAAATTGTGAAAAAAAAACATTGCACTGTCCAGTACTTTTATTGAGTCTTCAAACCTCTAATTAGTTGCTCCATCTATCAATGTTAATTATTCCATCAAGTTTAAATTGAAAACATATTTTGACCTGTGAATTGTATTTAGATCATAATGCCTCCTTATAGAATCATAGGTTTTAAATGTTTTATATAATTGCATCACATTTTATATTTATTGAAGAATATTAGTGCTGGGGAATATTATTCTTATAACATGCCCCCGAAAAATTGATTTCATAATTAATTTTGACACTGATAAGCTTTTTTGAATTCTTAGTTTTGTTTCTCTGTATTATAAGAAAACAAAAAAGATTATTAATAAATTAAGTGGATATTACTCACCTCCAAACATTTGGCAATACGAGTAATTATATATTTGAGAATATTAAATTGCTACTTTCAATTTCCCTTTGGGGGGTAAAGTCAAACCATGAGTTTCACTCTTAGAAGCTTGTGTTGTTAAATTATTATTGTAGATCTCCTGATTTTTTAGTTTTGAATTCTAAACTCCTAATTATTTTTAAAAGCACTTTTTAAAAAAAATTCAACATCATGTTACGTTTATAAATGTTGCTAAGCGTATTTCAGATAGCATAATGTCGTAGGTATCCCATTCCAATTATTGAATTTTTGTAAGAATTGTACTTTTAAGTGAGTCTTCATAAGAAATATTTATTCAGCTCCTTAAGAGATTTTAAAAGGTTAAAAATAAGAATTCTTACCGAACTGAATATTATTAAGTTCATTACTGATTTCTCAAATTATTGAAATTTTATCAAAATCATATATTTTGTGGATATATAAATCAATATTGTAAAAAATTAAAGATTTATTATGTATGAATGTGTTATACATTAAATATGTATTCCACAAAATCATTTCATTGAAGCAGTTGAATTCATTAAATAAGAATTATTTGAAGTATAGGATAGGAAAAATATATTTCATTTATAGAGATGAATTAAGGACATGGTGACAAAAATTTCAATAATATTTCAGAATTATCTCCTTTAGTTTTGTGGACGCAGAATAGAAACGTGAAATCATTGTTGAAAGAAATTATATCTGTTGGACATATTCAGTTGGAATTGTTAATTAAAAGTGAAATCCAATGTCGTTTGCTGCTCATTTTGCCAGTCAAGCCACACGATCTGAGTCGTCAACAGTATTATTTACAGACATTTTTAGCAATAAATTCCATTGCAAGATTTAGAATTTGTGTTACAAAGTTGTTGATCGAGACTGTGATGCTGACAGTATTTAACATAATAGTTGACAATTTCATTGACCAAACAGGAAGTCTAAAGTGGTGAATATCTGGTCCTTTTACATCAGTGAAATATGAATTATGTGTCAAGTAAAGAAGAGTACAATTTTATGATCAAGGGGAAATTGTATGTTGCAGAAAAATACAACTATAACAGAAAATAAAAAACTCAAACAAAATGTCATAGTAATGAAGAAATAACCAAGTGGGATTGAGCATAAATAATGTTGGTGTAGGTTTTTGGAAACACAATTTTTTCTCCATATAGAAGCGATATTATGAGCCATTGCAAAGGTGGGATTTCAATAAGATGGAGGAGTTCTCCATAGTTTGAGAATCTGGATGCTACTTTCAAGTTCTAATATAAAATTTTCAGTGAATCAAACTTTAGCAAAGGATTCAAAAGCGTCAAATAATGGCGATCAATATATCAAAAAGATAATGGCAAACAATAGCTACATGTGCTGAAGAGAATCATAATAGTGAATGCAATATTATGATTGCAAAAGAACAAGTAGATCGCTAAGTAAAGTAAGTGTATGTGGATTGAACTATGGTTTTCCAGAGAAATGGCTGAATGTGAAATTTTGATACTCACCGACACTAATTATTAAAGAAGCCTGGGGTATACTACATTTCAATCAGTTAAATCGAAAAAATTACGCATGTAAGAAATTTCATAAGTCTGGATTCTTATGACTAGTATTTTTTGTCCCCTGGCGGATACTAACCAGATTTTTTCTACATCTATGTGTGCATCCACTGTTCATCAGATTGGACATTTCTTGATCCTTTGATGTTTTGTTTGTGTTTTAAAAGTCTGTGTTGAATATTGTAATAATATACAGTTGATGATAATGGTCCATTGAAATGGTGTGAAAAGAAATCTTTCATTAGAAATTCTATGATTATTGGAAAACTCTATAGTTGTTAATATTGACAAAGGAAAAGAAAAAATAATGATCTGTGGAACTAACTGTGCCAGGGAAAAGATTTTGGGAATGTGAGAAGAGGATATTGCTTATCGGTTTGGGTTAATTTGAATCAATTTCGATATCTACTTCGCTATATTCACTATTATGGGAATTGCCATATATCGAAAGCACATCTTCCCAAAGTAAACATGAATAATTTATCCGATATGAAGAAATTTAGCCTAAGATCTGAGAAACAATACCAGTGGTATGCTGCACTCGTATCCATATTCTCGACACTCTTAGTCTAATTAACAATGAAAAACTACGGTCAAACGTTATTGATATCGAGGAGCGATGTTCGTGTGTGAAATTCCTAAACTAACTGCTAAATATTTTCAATCGCTGCACACACTAATGTAAGAGTAGCAAAAAAAGACACTAGGTATTTTCTTCATAATTTGGAAAAACTACAAAATAAATCTACAATACCTACAATGGAAGGAAGAGTAATATATATATCATATTAATGAAATCTTCCAGAGAATGCTTTTGACGTTTCTTAGTTTAATAGAGTTTGGACTAAGTTTCGTAATGAAGAGTGTAAATATGGGTAGCATTAGAGAACTACCTCTATTGCTGATGAATATGAAAGATCCTTGACTTCTTAATTCCCAAAATATTTGGCTAAATTTCACATTTTGGAATTTAGCCAAGTATTTTTAATTCTAACTTATATTTATCAATGTCGCACGAAGTGTTGTACTAGGAGTCAAATGACATTTTCTAAGACATTTATTTTTCGCTCTTTTGCGGAGCATTGGTTTAGGATGAGAGGTTATTAATTTTGGAATCGCATAGTTGAAGCAGTTGGTAAGGAAACTAACCCAATATTTTTACATCAGCTTAGCTGTGTTGAACCTCTAGAAGATGCAGTGTTTTGTCCAGAAGAATCGTAACGGTAATAAACGGCGATATTGATTGTGGAATCGCATAGTTTTTGCAGCTATTGGTATAGGAACTTACGATGTACAACTTAATATTACACATATTAAGTATTTTTTACAAGTATTACTTTATATAACATTAGCCATGTTGAAGCAGTAGAAGTTGTAGTGTTTTGGCTAAAATAATGATAACGTGTTAGTAAACGAACTTATTAATCTTGGAGTCGTATAGTTTTTGAAGCAGTTGATATAGAAACTAAATTAATATTTGTACATCGACTTGCCGTGTTGAAGTTTTCGAAGTTGTAATCTATTGACCAGAAGAATCATATCAGTAAATGAAGTGCTCTGGATACAAAAAAAATGAGCGATTGAAAGTGAGGATGAAAACTTCACAATATATCACGAACATTTTAGTTGTTCGCTTCTTCGCTAGGCCGCACTGGTATTGAGATCAACGTCAAAGGTTAAATGAACATTCATGTGTAATAGACTTATTGCCATGTGTAATTAATTTCAAAATGATTTTGATTCATATCTGAATTGAAAAATCTGTTGGCGTAAAATATGAACGTTGTTATACGAGTCATAGGACGTTACAGCCACATGCCCAGAAAAAATGTTCAACCCATATAATTAAATTTAGCAGAAAGGAAGCATAATTGTAGGAGGTTGTGGTAAGTGTAAGTAGTTCCCTGTTGCTGAATTTCACTGGTAAATTGAGCAAATGTAATGATAACCCGAAAAGAAGTTTTCTAAGGAAACTTCATTTCTTTCAGGTTGATATAGTTGACCTCTAAGTCTAAATCACTTTTGAGTAAACGGAAGTTGCTCAGATATTCAGAATTTGTGACGTCTTTTTATTTTATAAATTACAATATCATTTCGATTCGATGGATCCTTCTGCTATGCCAACAGTTCTTTTTCTTTTATAAATTGTCATTTGAAATTTCCGTTTCTATAAATTTTTTTAAATTTGTGGCACTATTGAGTTTTAAAAATAAGTAGTGTTCAACACATACGAATAATGGACGATTTTCGATATATAAACCGTAATAGTATTAATTTTTAAGGCTTCAAGTTGATAGGGTGGTCTTTGCGTTTGACAATTAGAATCTTCTTGTCCAAACCATCGTCAGTTGAGAGAGTTTGTTCGATAGCGGTGCGAAACCCATAAAAAACAGACTAAACCGGCAGAATTTGCAAATGTTTTCTTATTATTAATGGTACTAACTTTAATTTCGTGTATTTATCAAGTTTTCATTTTTTCTTTAATTAATTATTTAGGTATCTGCTTTGTTTTTAAGTGTTAATTTAACATATATTCTGATTTTCTTATTTTAAAATTACTCACTATCTTGAAATTTATATTTGTTTTAGTACTATTTCTTCACAACAAATTTCTGTGCTAGTCTATATAAACTATTACTTAAAGTTTATTGAAGTGTGTCGTTTATTTCATTCTGAATAATAAATTTTCTTTTCTTAATTCTTTTAGTTTTTTTTTAATAACCGTTAATGTTATTAACCGAAACCTTAAGATTCGAAATCGGTGCATAACTACTAGGCATGAGTAAGTAATGCTGATAATATCACCCTAGGGTGTGATGCTGCATTTCACATTACGAGAGAAATCTAAACATCACAGTATCACCTCAGAGTACATATGTATTACTTCGAATGGTGTACTGTTTTTCTGTTCTGCGAGACTGAACCTGGGCGCTTAGGGCTTAGATTTTGTTCAGTAATATTAGTAGATATTTGAAACGAATTATCTCATTCAAATCTGAAATAATTTTCGCAATCTGTATTCTACTTTTCGATTTTTTTGTTTGAAGTGGTAATAATGATAAATAGTGGATACATTTCATTCTAATATATAGTCGATAATAGAACACCTTCACGTAATATATTTTTTCTATACGAATTCAAATTATTATAGTATAAAATTAGGGGATTCATAAAGATGACTCCACAAAATGATACAAAAAAGAAATGAATTTCATTTTTACATTTACTCGAGAATAGCACATGATATATTGCTATATTAATTCAAAATTTTATAGTTTAAAAATATCACCAGCACATAATTATGTGCTGTATAAATTTAGGGCCTTTATAAAGAGGGATTCATAAAATAAGGTAACAAAGAAATAAATTCTATTTTCACTTATAGTCGATAATAGAACACAATTACATTCTTTATTGATTTAGAAAGAAGAAAGAAAGAAAATATTTATTTATCCATTTAGACAGTATACATCTGTATTGGACAAGTCAAGACAACTTAACGTAATGTATATTATTCTCATAATTTAAAACATTTTTGATAATTTAGAAAAAGGCAAGAGAAAGAAAAAATTTTAATTATTTATAGAGAAAGAACAAATTTTAAAGATGAATCATAACCTTCATTCAGAATATATCAGCCCCAATTATGTCTTCCATATACTCTGAAATACTATTATAGGCTCTGACCAATAACAATTTCTTGACAGATCTTCTAAACACAGACAGTGTTCAGCAACACTCAGTACATCCGGTGATTCCTCCTCCAGCAGAACCTCCAGACTATTCATTTTATTTGTACATTCAGCTGAAGAAGTTTAAAAGCACTATAATTTTTTGGAATTGTTACAGGAACAATTAAATCTACCGAAATCAACTGGGAGTAAGAGTCACTTTTCTTGGTTGAAAAAAATGACGTATACTTGCTTTATTGGGCCAGTTTGCACCGTTGAGTGCTTTTTCTTATTCATTCTTTGGAATAAGTACTTTGAAAGACGAATAGCTGTCAGGGTATTTTGATTTAAATATTTCACATTTCACGGTTGAGAATTTATTTACAAGAAACTGTCGAAGATCCTCAGCTGAAGTATCTGGTTTCAAATTAGATACGTGGAAAGCTTTAAATTTCTCAACTCCTTCAACACTGGCCGGGCCCGAGAAACTTCCGACAGTCAACGCTTGACGCGTTTTCCTCTTTCTTTTATTATTGTTCACAGTTTGCCATGCCACTATCCATCTTTTCAGGAATATTAAGGCCAGTATTTCTTATTTTCCTTGACATGCATTTCAATCCTCGAGATATTCTTCTGCACCGTAACAACAGCTTTGTTTATATCCTTTAGAGTGAAATGCTTCTTATATTTAAATTATTATAGTATGAAATTATATACAATTAGGGCTTTTATAAAGATGAGACAGTTTTCACAAAAAATATATTTCTTCATTAATTAAAATTTATAGTATAAGATTTAGGGCCTAAGATGGATTTACAAAATAGGGCACCAAAGAAATACATTTTATTTTCTCGATAATTAGTGGATAATAGAACGCCACCACATAATGTAATGTATGCCACTTGCCGAGTAATACGGTGAAAACATCACAGTACGCAATGTGATGAACCGAATCAGCACACGTGATGGTCTGCGAGTAATGTTTAATGTGATACAGTGATAGGCAGTACGACTGTTGATAATAATTTTCAATAAAATAGATAATGATGTGAATTTTGTTCAATAAATCATTCTAAGTTCATAATAAATATAAAAAAAATCATGCGGGGAGTTATGTATATAGATATATAAAAATATGAGTAAGTTCGTATGAATACTTGCATACATATACCTAGCTTTCGACATCAGCACGCTCTGTAAATCTATATATATATATATATATATATATATATATATATATATATATATATATATATATATATATATATATATATATATATATATATATATAAAATACTGAGACTCTTAATCGAAATATCGAAATATTTCAAATAAAACTCTCAGGGAGCTGTCTACACAAAAGTCTTCGAAACGCTCTTAATATTCACTCTCGAAAGTGATGGGTTCGTTCTCGTTGACAACATTTGTGTAGACAGCTCCCTGAGAGTTTTATTTGAAATATTTCTATATTTCGATTAAGAGTCTCAGTATTTACTAGTATTGAATTACCTGTGAATCTTTGAACTATATATATATATATATATATATATATATATATATATATATATATATATATATATATATATATATATATATATATAAAAGAAAGTCGTTTTAGTTACTCCACTTATAATTCAAGAACGGCTGTACTGATTTGGCTGAAAATTGGTGGGTAGGTAGCTTAGAGCCAGGAGACGGACATAAGATACTTTTTGTCCCGTTCGACAGCGTTCCCGTGTGACTTGACAAGAAACGTCAGTCACTATGAAAGGTTGTATGAGTTGGTTGAATTCGTACTTTTTTAAACCAATATGGCAAGCATCAGTAGTTCAGTGGTAGAATGCATAACTCTCACGAGGGCGGCCCAGGTTCGGTTCCAGCTAATCTAATATCACCTTTTTTTTACTTCAATGACAAAAGTTCTTACTAATTTCATTCAATACATATGTATTGAACATAATTTTGAAGCAGTCGAATATTCAATTCATATAAAGAACAATTATTGTATTGAAAACAAAACACATTATATTCTTTCAAAATATTTTCAATTAATTGTTAAATTTAGGTTAATGACACTTCTGAGGCTGTTCTTTGAAAATTTTCGTAAATTTTATCATTAATATTTCTATATATAAAAGAAAGTCGTGTTAGTTACACATTTATAATTCAAGAACGGCTGAACTGATTTGGCTGAAAATTGGTGGAAGGTAGCTTAGAACCAGGAGAAGGACATACTTTTTATCACGTTCCCGTCGGGCGGGACATAATACGTGGTATTACAAAACGGATATACCACAACAAGGTAATTAGCACAGTTAGGACAGAACGAGATCATTGGTACACTGTATTCTTTCAAATCAATTGATTGTTTAACAAATAAAGATGAAGCCACCAACTATCCAATAGAATTTTTAAACTCCTTGGATGTGCCGGGATTACCACCCCACAATGTACGACTAAAGGTTGGCTCTGTAGTAATCATGCTTCGAAACATAAACCAACCAAAACTGTGGCATGTTCACGGGTCGGAGGACCATTTGCGTTTTTTTTTCTTGCACCTGAAAATAAAACGAAAAATGGCGTCTATCACAAGATGCACCACTAAAGAGTGGAATCCATGCACTAAAATACATGGTCAATCATTAAAATACAATACTTGCATTTTTAATTTACATTAATTATCCAAATAAACAATTGACCTTGATAAAATCGAAAATCTGCTCATTTACTGCCTCTTAGGTGGAACAAAGTTCGCCGGGTCAGCTAGTATTAAATATCGTAAGAAAATACTAGAATATTCTTTGGAAATAATTTTGAATTAAAAGAATCTCACAATATGTCTTACGATTCCATCAAGTGTAGGCATCGATTTTAATATTCTCTAACAATCGTCCTTGAAGTATAGTGGAAGAATCACACCATACCTATATGATTTTCAATAAAAATATAATATCAGTGAATTGTTTTCCATTTTTTTAATAAAAATCAACTAATATAGTAATCTCGTACATTACATTTTAGAACCATATCCCATCAATTGAAAATAAAATTAATCGATTATCTGTATTCTCCTAATTATAAATAGGTTATTAAATACTTATGTATATTCATGAAGTGTTAAATATTTTATACATACTAAAATGATGGTCTGGTGTAATTTTTTACCTAAATAGACACGTATGATTAAAATATATGTTCAAAACGTGTGATTGTTTCTAAAAAAAAAAAACTGAGGAGTATCTTATATATCTTAAGTACCTATGTATCTAGTAGTGATAGAAAAACTCGAAAAAATATTTCTACCGATTGCCTGAAGATATTTCAGTGGGTTTGTGGTTCTTCAATTGTTTGCTGGTTATCCCAGGGCCACCTTTAATACAGGCCGTGAAGAGCGTAGTCCCTCGGTGTTGCCAAATTGTGTTTAGTGGTATACTATCCTAATCGGATGTTCCCAAGTTTTCAAGCATTATTTCAACTCTTTTTGTTTATTGCGAACAAACAAGAAATATTATTAGTGTTTATAACATATAGAATATTATATTGTGTATTGTGAGCACATATTTCTGTAACAGAAAAATGTAAAACATTTATTATTGCAAGAAAACGACGATGTTTTCGATAAAGCCCCACTACGTAAAAATTATTTCTATTAGTCCGTGGGATTTATTTACATGAAAAGTTGCCCAACCATTAATTAATTGAAAAACATGACAATATCGTTTCGCCAACACAGTGGCTTCATCAGATGTTTATGATAAAATGTTACAGTGATGATACAACAGATCATCAACATCTGATGAAGTCACTGTGTTAGCGAAACGATATTGTCATGTTTTTGAATTAATTATAGTGAAGATCGAAAAACTACTTAGTTTTATTTAAATTACCAAACATATGTACTGGTGAATTCTGTTGAAATTATTTTCATTCAACTATTAGCTTTATATAATAAAATGTAGTTTAGACCCTGCTTTACTTGTCGTTAATACATTATTTAAAGCTGAAGTAACACAAATATTGAAGTGAGTCGGTCTAGACTTAAAGGACTTGGACCTGCTTCGAAGTCCTTTATTTAACGCCCAACAATTGACAAATTTTGGAAATCGGCCTAAGCGATGTTAAGATCTACGACAGTGGACTGAAGAGCCGCTCTACGCTCCCGTCTCCGAATAATTTGTTAAATAGTATTAGCATTAACTTGGTGCAAATCAATTTTAATAAAATATAAGATAAATGCAGACATTTGAGTTACATTTTTATTGAGCAACAGCATGATGCGTTTCGTCAGGTTACCGACATATTCAGACGTTTACATAATATGAATTAATAACCATATTATGTATCATATGAAGCGTTTTGTGGTGTTAGCGACTTCTTCAAACGCTTACAGTATTTGTGTTAATAACCATATTCTGTAGAATATGATGTTATTAACTCATACTCTGTAAGCATCTAAAGACATCGGTAATCCAACGAAATGCGTCAGACTCTTGTCCAATGAATCTAATTCAAAAGTTGTAGTGTTTGAATTTATCTTCAATTATTCGAGTAACTTATCGAACAGTATAAGGAAGCTATATCCTTACAGTTAAGTGATTATTGCTATCTTAAGACGCACCCTCAATATTTGTAGATATACGCTTAATAGTTATTCTTATGGGTACCTTATAGAGTACTTATTTCAGGGTTAAACAGGTATTGGAATTTGTCAAAGAAAGTCATTTTGGTTTTTCATCTGAACGCAATCTTTCACTACAAAAGTGGAACAGGTAAATCCTAGTTCTTCAAAAAGTATGGCAATATATTTAATCTACCTGTCTCCGTGGCTTAGTCGATAGAACACCCAACTATGGTGCGGTAGAACTCGGGTTCGAGCCCCGTTGAAGGCATGGATGTTGCTGAATGAATGATATATGCTGGGTAATGTACTTTGATTACAAGCCCAATGGCCGTTCGGAGCCGTTAAACTGTAGGTCCACTGAATTTAAAAAAATATTTAATCTGCTTTAAAATCTCATATATTTGAATACCTACATAAGGATCTAATTAATTGACGTTGATATCGGAAATGTCTTTTCGTTAAAAATGTTTCACTAATATTTTTATGTCTTGAATAGAACAAACCGATTTTTTTATTAATAATTTATTTGATTGTTACAAAGAAAAATTTGTTTGCATTATGAACAAAGTTAGCAAACCCTTTCGCAATGCTGTCAAAAGTTTCACCTCCTATTTTCAGGATTGACTTCTTGGCTTCAGTAAGTACCTTTCATCTTTCACATAGTATAAATCTCAATAAATATGTATAAAGAGATTTCCTGGCATTTGTAAATATCTTCTACAAAACAACACAATGTGTGTAGTATGTATGTTAATTTTTTACTATTGTATCCGGAAAAACAAAATTAACGTAGAAACTGCCATTACGTCTGTACGCTGTACAGTTTATTCATTCATTTCGAACAAACAGGGTATAATATTTGTAAAACTGTTTCTTGAAAACGCGAAACCTCCTTTAAACATATTGATGAATCAATGCAAATATAAAGAAAATATAAAAATTTATAAAATAACAAAAATATGTAAAAAATTAAAAGAAGTCTAGGATCAACGCACTGAAAACTAAAATTCATAAATGAAGTATTCACAAAATTGTAACACAACACTGAAATACACACTATAGTTCGCGGATTGCAACACCAACGAAAATGTTCAGATTAAAGAAGACTGAACATGAGGCCAACATGTTTGCCAGCACCATAGTTCGGCACAAAAAAATCAGAAGCGTAGTTTGACCGGTGCATAAAGACCTGAAATAGAGGGGTGTGCCTGGTAAGACTAAAAGGACCCAAAGGACTAAGAAGGATCAAACATGATCATTGATAGGATGGGCAATCTATAATTCCATTAAAAATTTTATATATCAGACATGTCAAAATACCATCTTCTCGCCTGAAAGCGAAAAGGTTAAACATCACACAAGCATAGTTCATGTCTAAATGAGCTGACAACTTGGCCTTAAAATACAAGTAATGTAAAAATTTCTTTAGAATCCTCTCCAAATAAGCTACACGAGAGAGCAATATAAGAGCTTCATTGTTCATGTTCTCAAAAATGTATGGTTTGTTAAAAAATATAAAAGAAGTTAAAATATAAAAAATATAGTTCATATTCTTAAAAAAGCAAGGCGTGTTATCCAATATTATACCTAAATCGCGTACAGAGAGAACCACTTTAAACCAAGTAATTTTGCGATTAGTAACTGTTCATCACGTCTGAATTGTTAATGAGTATTTATGATCATAGCCAATTAATAACTCGACAAAGAACGTAAAGATCAAAATATTTTCGCCTTTTTTCAAATAAAGAATACCCTTGAAGGTCTTGTTCAACAAAACTTTTAAATAATGTTATGTTCAATCACGCTGAATCTGCTTTAATTCAAGACCCTCTTTTTTGCATATAAATTGTTTTCCGCTATACAAAATATTTCAGAGTTTCTTCAAAACTCAAATGTTCTGGGCAACATCTCTGTAATAAAAAAACCATTGTTTTGACCTTTTGTGAGCATGGAAATCTGATTTAGAGAAATGGAGCCTGTCGAAAAGTTTGCTTTAATGTTATGGTCGAAAATATTTTGAAAGAAGCAGCCAAATTCATTTCATTCCTTTAATATTTTTCGAAAAATCTTACAATATTATAACCTTCTATTCGCCAGACTGCAATTTCGCTTGACTCCAATACTAATTTGATTTACGTTTTACTCAAATCGCAGCTAAAACAAATTAATAAAGAAAACTCTATTGAAAGTAAGCAGTTAGGCTTCATTTAGCAATGTGCTAGTAATTATGGTGCAAAAATCTTTTATACGTATTTGTTCAATAAAGGCATTTTATCATTATTATTATAAATAGACTACGTACATTTAACAGTTATAGCAAAAGACAGTACTCTTTACATTGTTAGTTCACAATGGAAATTCATCATCTACTTCTACTGTAGCTTTGTCAAAGAACGTAAAAGTCCATTGACAACACCATATTTTTTATTTTATTCACTTCGGCCTTTGAAAATTTCATAATTTAGTAATTATAAAAACCCTCTGGTAGTCCAGAGAGATTTGTAATTATAGACATTTAGCAGAATATGCTTGTAATGTAAGATTTGATCCCTATCATTGAAAATTGATATTAAAATTATCAAAAATTAGATCTAATTTAACAATCGATAAGGTATCTCCAACATGGTTTTTCAATAGTGGTATACCTACATGTTTAAAATAAGTCCGTCCTGTATGTGAATATATTTTTTATTAACGCCGCTTTTATTCTTTTTACAAAATATTATTCCTTCTCAAAGCATTCATAAAGTTGCCTTTTTATCCACCCCTAATTGATGAGACATATAGGGGTTTACAATGGGCTTTGGTTCAAAACCCATCATCTTTTACAGTATTCTTCAAGCAAAACCATTTATTGAAAGTATATTATTCGCCTTTTATTAAGTGAAATCAGAATTGTAAATCGTCAAAACGAGGAAGAGGATGCTAATTTCAATTCTGAATTTTCTGAAATAATTCCAGAGAGTAAATACTTTAAAATTTATAACACTTTTCCTCTTTTCATTGTCAATAATTCTTTATAAAAATGTTCATATTCGTACTTTATCATTCCATAACTCATCATATTAAACCATATTTCGCTAAAACTTCCAATTGAAGCTTAGTAATTAGTGTAATTAGTTAACTTTCATCATATCTTTGAGAATATATAATTACATATTGTCAAATTGAACACGTTTTATTGAATCAATGAAAGTAAATCAATGTTTATGTACAAATTACACTCTTTATACATATGTAATATCAATTTCCTCTATATCAATACATATTTTTTTTAAGCTGAAGGTGACAAAGGACGTAGCACGCTCGACTCTATCTTAGCTGCCACATTCTGTAGATCTCAAGTACATTTATCAGAACAGTTAGCCCAACTACATCCTGAGCTAACAATGCCAATGTTTTCAGGTGAGCAAAGTTAATTCTGCAACAAATATTAGAAATTATTTCAATTTAAAGATATGTGTACAAATGCAGTTTACTGGGGTAAATAGTATTTTATCCTTTCAAAGTAAAAGGTTCTCGATAGATCGAAAAATTCCACCAGAAATTTTTAAAAAAACTAAGAAATACAACTAGTGTTGTGATTCTTAGTTTTTCTTTTTGTGTTTCCACCTCCAGGTTCGTACAACTAGAACTTTGCTACGCCGTTCTGAGGAGAGCCAATAAGCTCGAAACTCGTGTCAACGGCTGCCACCAATCTACGGGATATGCCGACAATTTTCATTTTTATATATATATATATATATATATATATATATATATCCGAGCCTAATAATATCCTTTAATTTATTTTTAAATTAAATATGCTCAAAGCAATTAGATATAAAGGTGAATTTCAAATACTATCAAACTCTTATATTGTAAATAAAATTTAAATGAGAGGTAATAATAAATACTTGTCAAAGAATCACTGACTGACCAATTACTAGTTGAACTAGTTTCGCCTTTTACGGCATTATCAAGCATTCTTGATAATGGCGTAAAAGGCGAAACTAGTCGAATGAAGAATTGTTCAGTCACTGATATATTTAGACAAGTATTTATCATTACCTCTCATTTAAATATGAACTAATATCACAGAGTTGATTCATCGTTCATTGAATTTATTGTAAATAAAATTATTTTCAGAAATAACATACAGATTTCACTTGGCCCGGCCTGATGTAAGACCTATGCTATTGGAATATATTTTACCTTGGTTACATAATATGGAGTTAGTAGATCCAAATGTTCCTCCTCAGCACAGTTTTGCATATCAGGTAAGGGAGAACTTCGATTCTAAATTTTACATGAGAGAACATGTATTGTATAATAAAAAACAGTTCTACAAAAAATATAAATTCATTCGATACATGTTTTGGGCTACAAAAAATCTTAAAACAACCAGTATATTTAACTCTGTAATGGTTCAGTACAGTGATGGGCAAACTTTTTAAAAGGAGGGCCAGATGAAATTTAAAAATTTACAGGCGGGCCAAAAAAACAAAAAAAAATACAAGTTATAGGCCTAAACCTTTTTATTGTTTAATTTTTCATCATACACAACTTATATACTAAAATGGTAAAAACTTACAAACAAGTCACAAAAAATGATTAATCTTTAGAAGAGCATGAAGGCATATGAAACAGATGAAACTGTGACTGAGATTCTAAAAGTTGATCATAATCTGGTAGAAAATGAGATGAGCTGATTCGCAGTAGTGAAGCTAAATTATGGTCAGTCAATCGGTTTCTAACACTGTTTTTGCGAAGCTTCATAGTAGAAAACACCTGTTCACAGATGTAGGAAGAGGAATACATCGAAATTATCTTCTGGGCGTGAGATTTCAGGTTTGAAAAAGTTGTTTTTGACAGGGCCTTGTAGAACTCAATCTTCGAAACATTGAGACATAGTTGTTTCAATTCAGTGTTACATTGCAACTCAATTAATTCGAGCTAAAAAAGTTATCACTTCCTATGTGCAATTAATTTTAGGGGTTAACCAAAATCGTGTCGCGGGCCGGATCAGACTATCCCGAGGGCCGAACTTGGCCCGCGGGCCGTACTTTGCCCATGACTGGTTTAGTAGCTCAAAATATATGCAAAGTGTAATACACAATTTTTCTGAAATTCACCTAAGTGATTTTGACCAGTTTTCCATTGAGTTATTGTGAGAATTCAATTGCATGAATCAAATGTTATATTTCAGTATTATGGTACTGACGTTGGCCGAAGCAAAAAATATGGATGGGGTTCTGCTGAAGCCACAGAAATGGTGCTCAATAACATGTTTTATTTGACTGCAAAGGTTTGTGCAATCTTTGATTTAGTTATATTGAAAACATTATTCTAAATTTGTCCTTTTTAGTTTGGTGATTACCATGCAAAAGAAATAGAAATTTTTTGGCAAACTTTATGCTCTTCTTGGCCAAACAACATGAGAGTCATCATTCGATATCTAATTATTATATCAGGAATGGCACCTACAACATTACTTTCTTATGTGAGTATATTTTATATTTCAGGGTTATTTGAATATTATAATTAAATTAAAAACTTACAATATAAATATACTGAATAGAAATATAAATTGTAGAATTCTGTTAGAATAAAATTAATTAATTTCAATTTATTTTGAAACAATAATTCATCATACTTCATATAAGAATAAAAAATATTATATCAAAATATTATATCTTCGCTTGTGACCTGAGCAAGGCTTTTGACTGTGTTATAAGAGAACTGTTAATACAAAAGATGGAGCTTTATGGTATTCAAGGAACTGCCTTAAAATTATTTACTTCATATTTAACTGATAGTCAACAGCAAATTGAGTGGAAGGATGGTGTGTCACTTGCAAGGATAATTGATTATGGTGTCCCCAAAGTTCAATATTGGGACCAATCCTGTTTGTAGTTTACATTAACGACTTACCAAATAATGTAACTTGTAAACAAACATGCCTCTATGCTGACGACACCAATTTGCTTAATGTCACATCTAGGAAAGACGAATTAAATATACTCTCCTAGAAGACTTTGGAGGATGCTGGGGGATGGTTTTCGTCAAATGGACTTAAACTAAACAATATTAAATCGGGAAGATTGAGCATTTGCTCAATAGCTGGTAATAGGAGTAGTCTTGAACTACTAGGAATTGTGTTTGATGCCGAACTTACATGGAAAGAGCACATAACATGTCTAATCGCAATAATGAGGGAGCTCAGCACCCCGGAGATCTGTAGGTTTAATATTATTCCAACTTTCATAGTGTTGCAACTTATGGTATTCTTTTTTGGGGACACAGTCCGGGTTTAGAAAAAATGTTGATAAGACAGAAGACGGCAATATGTGCGATTTGCCGTGCTTCAAAGAGAACAAGTTGCAGGACGTTGTTCAGAACAGAAGGTATACTGACTGTTGTGGCTGTGTTCATACTCGCTTGCATTAAACATACTATAGTGAACAAAACGAGATTCAACAAGAACGACATGATACACACTTATGAGACAAGAAATAAAAACGATTTGGCTCTTGAACGTCATCGACTAAAGAAGACCTAGTTAGGTTCATATTATTGATCTATTGGTATATAACAAACTACCAGTGTAGTGGAGGGATCAGTCAATGCCCATTGTGCTAAAAAGGGCATTAGGACGATTTTGATACTACATCCATTTTACACATTCAGTGAATTTCTCAATTTTGATATCATATGACAGTACAACTATGTAAATTATTTCTACTAGTTTTAAGTGTATTTGGTTCAGATTTTGACTTGTGTTGTCATGTGACATATTGTATGTAATGTTGGTAATTTCATGACCAAGTTTTATTCAACTGTTATAGCTTTTAATATCTATTTGTATGTGACATTGTAATTTGCTTATCAAATTTACAGAAATAAACTACTACTACTACTAATTAAACATGACTATCATGTTGTGCATTGTAGTTGTACAAATTTTACGGTTAATATTACATTATTAATGAATACCTACTTGAGGTATTTTCAGGTCAATTTCATTCAGGGCAATACATCATTTCATATTAGTCCCAGAGTTTTTAGATATTTTTAGGTTGGTATTTAAAAAAAGCTGTTAAGTTATCTTTTCTTGAATTTTAAAGAATAATGTATTAGAATTATTGAATAAAAACAAAGTGGGTTCAGTATTTTAAATGAAAACTATGCTCGATGTTTTATATGACTACCAAACTAAATAAAAATGTTTCAATTTATATTTCTTTTTATAATTTTCAGGCCAAAAGAGTAGTTTTGTATTTAGCCCGTGTACAGCCTAGTCGATTGTTCGAAGAAATGATGACAGAGTTGCAGACTGTTGAAACTTTGAATTGTTTAATCGAACGGACAGAAACTCCTCCGTTTTACCGTTTGACGATGATGAGAAAAACATCTAGTCATTCAGATGGTAACAATGGTGTACCAGGCCAAACTGATTCAAACAGTAGAAATGACTTGAGTAAGCATTTTTTCTTGTGCTCCTTGATCTTACCTTTATTAAATCTTAATATATTTTTCCAGGTGTCGAAAAGGGCACAATTCATACGAAAAGACATAGTGGTGAAGATGCTTCAAAAACCAATATTAAATCCGATATTTCCCATATTCTCGGAGACTTTTCTATGGATAAATGTAAAAACAAAGAAGATCTCTACATGAATGTAGCTGATGTAAGTTATATTTTAATTTTATATATGTATATAGATGTTTTGCTTTTAATATATCAGTAGAACATTTCTTTTTTGAAGGTATCGAAATGCGACAATACATCCTTCAAAGATAAATGTGATAATCTTATACCACAACCACATCCATTGCCGATGCCCGAATATGGTGGATACTTTGCTCCACTCTCTGAGTATTTACCTGATAGTTCACAGCCAATTTTCAGTTTCCATAGGTAATTGAATATGATTACTTTAATTTATAACTTTGTATATTATAATATATTAAATAAAAAACACTTGTCATGGTTTCACAAAATTTATAATGAATACTTGACAATTGTTTCGGGATATTACCCCATTTTCAAAAGTTGAAACCAAACTTGGTTTTAACAAAAATAACAAAAATTTGGTTTTAACTTCTGAAAATGGGGTAACTCCCCGAAACAATTGTTATGTATTCATTATAAATTTCGTGAAACCAAGCCAAGTGTTTTTTATTTAATATATTAAACAATATTTCACCAAGAGATCAGCGAACATTCAATCAACTTTTTTAATTTATAACTTCGTATATTATTTTGGCCAAATTATAAAGTATAAATTGTTGATGTGTACAATACATCAAAATTCAAGTAAATTATATGGTGAAAATGTTGTTGCTTCTTAAATAAAAAATAATTGTTTATTGTCCCGAAATTAAAAATTCAATTTAATCTATATCTTAAATTAAATCTATATAATTTTCTAATTAATCAAAATGTGGCGGTTACAAATTACGTTTCATAATTTGCAGATGTAATATAGGAGTTATGCTACTGTGTGATGTAGTAATTGATGGTCTTGAACTGGATTGGGCTATATACGTGCCACTGATGTTGCACGTCTCCTTCCTAGGCTTGGATCACACCCGCTCGTTGGTTCATACCCACTGCAAACAACTTCTATTGAACTTATTAATTGTGATTGGACAGCATAATGATCATTTAACTGTTTCACAAATACTCTTAACAAATGATACCAATGAGCTCCAGCTAGGTTTATCTATTCCATCATTGCCAGTAATCATTCACAATTACACGGGTAAGATCAAAAAATCGTAAGACATCGTTCACTTATGGCATTTATCAGCATTTTGTAATCAGAATCACAAGTTTACATACAAGTGACTCGAGGAACATTCAAAAACAATTTAGTTAAAAAATGATTATTTAAATTTGACTATTCATGTGCACATTGATGCTTGCAGATCGCTAATTTTGATATAGTTGCCTGCCTACATTTTCTCCACTAGTGAAATTAATATTTTAGTTTTTACTTTGTTTTGAAACACACAATTATAAAATATAATTGTGATTCCAATTTTAGTGTCTCTGCTTTATCACTTCGTACTAATTATCTTCAGAAAATTGTCACCAAATTTCCTGAAGATGACTAAGGTTCGAAAATGTGGTGGCAAATGAATTTGCCATAATAACACAATAAGAAATTAAACACATAGTATTAATGTCAATTATATTTCTCCATACGTTCAGAGTTATTACTTTTAGCTCCAAAGAAAAATATTTTTTACAGAACCTGATGCCGAATTTGATGCAATTTGTAATATACCCTCTAATCAAGTATTAACTGTAGATGTCAGCAATAAATGCTCTAATATAAACCCTGTACAAGTAGAAGAACAGGTGCAAGGTAAGTTAAATTGTAATGAATTTTTATTATTAAAGTAGAAGATATTCTTCAACTGTATAACACAAAATATCGAAAAATTTATAACTTTTTTAAATTATTCAAACATTATAATACACAATAATAATTTCAGTTAGATATGTTTTTACTGATTCCAATTTAAAATCAATTATCTATTCAATACGAACATATATTTACGTTTTTATTAAATGTTTATTAAAATGGATTCCTTATCTTATGTTATTTTGAACAGAACAAGAGAAAGATGTTCCAGTCTTAATTACCCCCGAGGTTATTGAAAGAAATTTGTCTACATCTCCTAAAGTTGATCCGTCAGTGCCAAATATAATTAAATCAATTGTCGCTTTTTTGTCTAAACGAAGCGATGAGTGTCCTCTCTGGAATTATGAAGATATAACTTCAAAAGTTTGGTGTATAAGAAGCGCTGAACAAATGGAAACATTTCTTAAGCATATTGTAAGAGTCTTCCGAGAATCAATACCTTCATCTCATATAAGTGAGAGATGGGCACAAACAGCATTGCAATTAGGACTGAGCTGTTCATCCAGACATTATGCTGGAAGATCTTTACAAATTTATAGAATCTTGAAAGTCCCAATTTCAACTCGTATGCTTTCCGATATTTTAAGCAGATTAGTAGAAACTGTTTCAGAACAAGGAGAAGATATGCAAGGTAAGTTATGACACACACTCAAATATTAACTCATATATTTGTTACCCTAAACGCTTTTTTTTTCTAATTGAAAAATTGTACCAATAGCTGCACAAAAATACAAAACCAAGTATGAATTTGTTGATGTAACACACAATAACTGCAATTTTTATGATCTATTTGTTGCATTACGTTTATCCTGATTAGCTGAATTGCTTTTGTAATCACATATTTTATTAATTTTTCAATTTTTTTCTTAGGGGATTGTTTTCCATATAACTAGTATACTGCATCAAACGCAGATTCATTTTTATTTATTCAATTCATTTATATCAAACATACGGTGTATTTGTGCAACAGTAAACCCCCTTTAAACATATTAATGAATGAACACACACAAAACTGAACAGAATATAAAAATGTAAAAAAGAATTAAATCATAATATAATGATTTCTGCTCCCATATTGCGTATATATATATATATATATATATATATATATATATATATATATATATATATATATATATATATATATATATATATACACGTACATATAAGTATGATGAAAGAAACTCAATATGTTTTTTTCTATAGGTTATGTAACAGAATTACTTCTGACTTTGGAAGCAGCTGTAGATTCCTTAGAATCAGATTTTCGACCTATAGATTGCATGAAAGATTTCTTCAAATCTACTCCCAATTTGAACAATAAAGAACAAACACCATTCAAAAAGAATATGGGCGAAGGACATTCAAACGTAATACCACACATAAACTATCCCCTTCAGAATGGCCATGCAAGGAGCACTAGTTACTCAGTTTCCTACGGATTTAGAAAATCTACTTCTTCTCCCAACGATAATAAAGATAGAAATAGAGACAATCTAGAACCTGATCATAAAGTTTCTCTAAACAAGTTTGCCTCTAACTTAGCTAGATCCAGATCTGCCCAAAGTTTGAAATTATTAGGCGATTCAGCTACGCAAGACGATAAGATGACCATATTGGCGCAATTGTTCTGGTTTGCCGTTTCTCTTCTAGAATCTGATTATGAACATGAATTTTTATTAGCTGTTCGTCTTTTAAAAAGAGTTCTCCATAGATTACCTCTCGACAGACCAGATGCCAGAGATAAAGTCGAGAAACTTCAACAACAACTGCGTTGGAACAATTTTCCTGGAGTCCATGCTCTATTGTTAAAGGTGAATTTTCAACTAGTCCAATTAGAATTTACTCTTGAATAATAATTTCTTATTTTCAGGGGTGTACACATCCGAACATTTATGAACCTGTTGTATCACTCTTGTCAGAATTAACTCTTCTTTTAAATTTATCAGTAGTGGATCCATCTCAAAATATTGCTTTTCCTATGAATGTTATTGCTCTTTTACCTTATATGTTACTAAACTATGAAGATGCAAATGAATTGTGTATACGAAGTGCTGAAAATATTGCACAGGTATGAATATTATAGCTTGTGCCAATATTTTATATTAATTTTTCACATCCAAAAATTGGATTGTGCAGGCTACTTGAGAAATTTCTTTCTTGATGATCAGTAATTATTTTTAAGCAACATAATTCTTAATAATTTTCGTATTTTCATTTATAGTATTCTTTAGGTCGATTGATTAAAACCCATATTTTCACAGGTTAGCATAGAGAAGAGTAAAAAACTGGAAAATCTAGGAACTGTTATGAATTTGTATAGTCGCAGAACATTCAGCAAAGAAAGCTTTCAATGGACAAAATGTGTAATTAAATACTTACATGACACCTATTCTTACCATAGCTTGAACATGCTTACTTTTTTGGTGGAAATATTAGAGAAAGGGCCCAATACTCTGCAATTGGCTGTCTTGAACATAATACATTGCATATTACACTATGTGGATCTGGCTTCTGCTGCATCACAGCCGATCAACGCAGATCTTCTGCGTGTTATTGTCAAGTATATCGACGGCGTTCACTGGAAAGAAGCTTTGAAAATACTGAAATTAGTCGTTACGAGATCTAGTTCATTAGTAACACCTCCTTCTTCTATTCAGACTCACTGGGAAAGTTCATTATCATCGACATCTCATTCTTCTTTTGGAGACGATAATGGATTTTCCAAAAAGGAGCTTCCTGGTAAGGAAATTTCCATTTCTTACTTAATAATATTCGAAACTAAAAGCAAGGAATTTTTATATTGAGTTTTTTTCCTTTTTACTAATTCTTTATCAAATTTCATTGTGAAATATAGCATAAGTTTGTATTGTCTCTTGATACAAAATGTGTAGATATGTGCTATTATTAAGTAACAATTAAGTATTTTTATTTTTCTGGAATAACCTTATGTTGCAAGCACGGGATTCTCAAAAAAATACTCCGGTGTAATTACGAAGCTTAGCCAATTTTAACAGTTTTCATTTGGAAAAAATATCTATCAGTAAATCATTTTATTTTATTCAATTCCTTTCTTTTTAGGAAGAACTATGGATTTTACATTTGATCTTTCTCAAACACCTGTAATTGGTAGAAAATACCTCACCAAAAAAGAAGAATCATCAAATTCTCCTAAAGTGGTTGCAACTCCAAGACGATCATGTTCTTTAAGCCCCGCTGATGTAATGCCTCAGAGTGGTTGGAAACGGCCATGGATGTGTCAGGTGAATACTGAAATTCATATTATCCTTTAAATAAATATTTAGTGTACAAAAGAAACTAAACTTCTATATTTCAGGGCAGAGTACGAGAATGCTTAGTCAACTTACTGACTACTTGTGGTCAACGAGTTGGATTACCTAAAAGTCCATCTGTAAGTATATCAAAATTCGTCATGTTGTCGCAAGAGTAGTGAAACTTGACTACAAAATATTGCACATTAATTAATACATTATTGTTATCCTCGATTTGAAGCCATACAGATTTCACACCACCTTAATTTAGACCTCCACTTGTACCATATATAAAAGGATTTAAGAACAACTGAGATGCTTACCAAGTTAAATGTTCCTCAAGATAATCTGTATTTGGTAATTTCCTTTATTTCCTAAAAATTGCATCACAGTCTGAGCTGCATAGATCAGAACAGATTTAGGAATCAGTTCTTTGATTTATTTCAATATATTCTTTGAAATCTCTTCTGAAGATCTTTAACAAGATTGGCAATGTGTTGACGATATTTATTTGCCATTGCCTTTGATCTTCAAGAATTTTCACTGCAACAAATTTTTTTTTCTCTTTTGTTAAATTTTAATTTCCTTTTGATAATTTTGTTAAAATTATTAGACTATAACTGTGGTGATAAATGAATATGATACCCAATCAATTCTAAAATTTATTATTCAATATATTGGCAGAGTAATCTCTTCTTTCAGTTACATACTGAATGTTTAGGGCTTTTCCGATTAAACCGGAACTACATTAATAATAGCAGATATTACATCAAATGCGTCATTATACGTGCATGCAAAATTTCATAAATGTCAACGTTTTCATTTCGAATATGAAATCATCTCAAACATTTTTGGAACTTGAAGTAAATATGGGTTCGCGTGATAATCAAATTTCAACCAGCGACTCTATTCTACCCGCAATTGGTTCTATATCTTTGATTTTCAGGTTATATTCAGTCAAACATCAGATCTTATAGAACGTCAGTCTAGTATGGCTTCGAGTACAGAGGAAGTTTCGGTTGGAAATAACGATGCTAGTGGAGGTTCTCGACGAGATGAAACGGCTACTGATTTCGGAGTATTCAAAGACTTTGACTTTCTTGAGTACGAAAGTGAAAGTATTGAGGTAATTCTAAAGATATTTTATGTGGAGAGTTTTTGAAATGCTTTGTCATTTCAGGGAGAAAGCACGGACAATTTCAACTGGGGAGTGCGGAGAAGACCATTGAGTCAAGGAGAAGATGATCAAACTAATAATACGAAGCAAACAGAAGATAGCGTCAGTGAGTTGACTCCAGTTCTAACAATTCGAAAGGTACATGTGTGTCCTTTTAACCATAATGTGAGTTGCTTTTGTTTTGTTTCAATTATTAGCAATGATATATTACAACATAAACATTACATCTATAGAAACTGTTGACTGAAGAATCTTCAGACGATGAAGTGGAGTCTGAATCACCTCTAGATGAAATAACTGCTGGACCAGACTTTGAAAATAGTCCTAGGTATGCAGGCACTGTGTTTCCATCACCTTCTTTGGTTTTAACGGATCGTACATCGCAAATGATCTCCAGCGGCAGATCAGACACAAGGTAAAAATAACTTGAATAAACCCTGCAATACAGTGAAAATGTTCATATTTTCACTGTATTACAGTTCTGTAGAGAATCTGTATAAGGCCTTAAAAGATCTAAATACTATTTGAGAAAATTGACGATTGGAATAACATTTTATTTCAATCGTCAATTTTATTGACGCAAGTTATTAACTAACGAGAACCGTAAACATGACGGAGAGCTAATTTATTAGAGAATCAAACGTGTAAAAAATCAGAAGAACAATGTTAACATGAAAACGCGTCAATGTTAAATTAAATAGTCACAAAAATAAGATAATTTAATAAGTGTATACAAATTGAAATGAATATATATATATATATATATATATATATATATATATATATATATATATATATATATATATATATATATATATATATATATATATATATATATATATATATATATATATATATATATATATATATATATATCACTTTGTATATCTTCTGACCAAGCTGAAGAATTAACAAAATGCATTTAAAAAAATTTAAGCGGAATTTAGACGATTATCCTTTTTATAAATGTGATATTCAATTTATATCAAGTATTTGCTATATCCATATAAAAAAGGATATTAGCGCTTCATTTCATATTATTTTTTGTGTCATACCATTTTTACTTCTGGTAATCATTTTGTGTCTAAAAAAAAATTGTAATAATTTCAGTGGCTCAAGCACAGCGGATTTAGGTGAAGTAACCCCATGCAATGCTTCACCAAATCTCACAGGACTAATGTCTCTTCGACCACAAATGAGAATGGATATTTATGAGAAGTATAATTCATATGTGGAATTACTCCATTCTTCTCCAAGTAGTTTGTTCTTCTTTCACAAACTTCGCAACTTGATAAAGGTGAAACATTTTGAAAAAATTCGTTCTAATTGTAATAAATAAATTTTTTCAGACTTTTTGCCTTTCAGCGATAGAAGCAACCAGAGAAGCTTGTTCTTACATGTCACATTCCTCCTTAACAGGATTACCAACAATAAAGTTAATCAACTCTAGACTCTCTTCAATGATCGATATTATTAATATACGTATCTTAGTTCCAAATATAATTTGGTTCAACCATTCTGCTCTAAGTAGTACCAAACTAATGGAAACGCTGAGATATGGCATGCTAGAAGTGCAAGAACATCTTGAAACATTCTGTGATAAAAAACAACAGGTAGCTATGTACTGTGATGCTGTTAAAACCACTTTGAAATTAGAAATGCTAGGAGGACGAAAATCGGAGTTTAGACATGACCAATATCTTATGGATTTAGGAAAAGCTCTGTTCAAATTATTCTTTCAGTTGCTATTGTTAGTTGAAGCTGAAAATAAATTAGTTTCCCTGCTCTATACTACTCTGACAAACGCAGAAGTAAGTATACTATGTTTTTTGTAGATTATATACTTTAATTTTATTTAGTTTAAAGATATAACTTCTGAAATAATAAATATCAAGAATGCACTTGTGAGGGCCTCTGAAGATACAGAAGCAGATGGAGGTGTACCTTCTTCATCCCAAGCAAGTGGCGAGTTAGCTAGTGGAGAATCTTTTGAATCAAGCTTTGTAAGTTTGCTTGATAAGGGAAAATGGACTCAATCTATTATATATTTGAAACAACATCGTAGTGCAATAATAAAAGAATTTGAAGATATACTTGATACTGATGATGATATATTGATGATTCTAAATATTTATTGCAGAAGAAAGGTCATGGATACACAAAGTAAGTTTTAATCCTACTAACCTTTTTTTTGTTAAAAGTTTTTATTTTCCCATATGCTCAAGTAAATGCAAATAATCTTTATCTCAAATTAATCTATTATTATATTGGTGATCTTGTCACATAACTTCAAAATAATAAATAATTTTTTAACATCACAGAGGATGTGAAGATTCACTTGTAATTATAATAATAATAATAATAAGCATATATTTTCAACAGGTAACCATCCAATTACTATATATACAATAACAAGGAATATTGAAATATTTAATTTGGTGACTAAAAATATCAATGATAACATAGATATACAATATCAAAAAGTAATCTCTAAATAATGAGTAATAACTAAACAAGATAACAAATCTCTCAGAACTAAAACCGGAAGAAATCAAGCTACCTCAATTGTTAAGATTTAAATACACATTAATGATGGAAACAAGTGAATCCCAGTTCAAATCACAGCAGCTTAATACACTTGATTCAAAGCGTAACTGAACCTATCAGCTGTGAACAAACTTTTTTTTTCGTCGTTTTCGCAGTCCCATTCCAATGAATAATTCAAATATTGTTATATTGAATATTTCAATTAGTTCATGAATAATCGATAATGTCGATTTGAAAATTTCGCCTTTACTTGTATGTAGTATGTTCCTCTATTCAAACCTTTTACTAGTTAGATAATATTTGTGGAAGCTTTTAAGGCTAGGATAATCAATGTGATCAAGTTGGCCTTAAAGAGGATATATATATATATATATATATATATATATATATATATATATATATATATATATATATATATATATATATATATATATATATATATATATATATATATATATATATATATATATATATATATATATATATATTGACTAAATGATACAGTTCTGTAAATAAATAGTAATACTATTTATTTTAGTAAAAGCAAAAAAGATTTCATTTCACCTTCTTTCCTTCTACAGATTATTTTGTCATTACCAACCAACATACAGATTTAGGTGATATATTTGGAAGACTGTTTCAAGTTTCAGCCGCTGTTTCTGATTTGGAAGGTATACTGAAAGACCAACAGACTCCTGAAAATTCTGGTGATTTCGCTAATACTGAGTAAATTTGTTATAGTTAGTTGAAGCATCAAGTTATTTATATTCTCCTGCTATCATTCAACTTACTTTATAATTAAAAATATTCCATAAAAATTGTTCATTGCATTTTACAACTTCGTACATTACAATATATAACTGTATGTTGTGTCTATGCATTTAGGTGAATAAATAAAAATCTATTCCTAAACTAAATTATTAGTTCTTAATAAATTATTAATATTTTTTTCACAAACCCTTTTATTTTAAAATGCTCCAATTTGGTGAAAATATGTTCATAATTCAAACTTAATTATTGGATATTTCTACCTAGAGTCACATTATTCTCCAATACATTCGATATTATGCAAGTAGCATTTTTCGAATCATTCACATTCAAGTCTTGTACATGTCAAGTATAATATATTAAACGATTTTGTGCGAATTTAGCCAAATAATAGTTTTGAATTATAAGGTTTTAGCCTTATAATTAGCCTAATAATAAGTTATTTAGCCTAATAATAAGTTTTAGGGATCTGATGTTCCCTTAAATTGTTACTAAACAAAACTATCTGACTATAATATTGAGGTTAAACTCTTATTCAATTAGAATTTTAAAGTCAATATTATAAATTACAATTTAACAATATTCCAAGTGTTATGAAAGAAGTCAATTATCGTTATAACTAGCAATCCATCAAATAATAATGAAGGTAACTATTTTATTTCGTCCATATTCCACTGCTTCAAGATGAAACCACAAACCAGGAGGTTCGTAGTTTATAAATATATATATTTATATATATTTATATATATATATATATATATATATATATATATATATATATATATATATATATATATATATATATATATCTTGTCTATATATATATATATATATATATATATATATATATATATATATATATATATATATATATATATATATATATATATATATATATATAATATATATAAAACCTCTTTCATACTCGTAGATTAAGATGAAACCTTTTTGTATATATTATTTGGAAAAGTCTTGAACCACTAAAGTCTTGCTGAATTTAAAACCCCTTATGCAAGATCTTAATCTCAAATCATTTACTTTTTTGTTCAGAGAGAATTCATCCATTTTTGTTAATTGTAGTATTCAGTTGTATGGCTAAATTTTAAAAAATTGCGAATATATGTGCAGTTTTGCTCATGAAGTACCTAATATTATTTGAACATTAAGACATTCTTACCCATCGATAATCAAAAACCTAGTATTAAAATAAATTAAACTCTTGACTTAATGTTTCACGATTTATATGAATCGTGAAACATTAAGCCAAGAGTTTAATTTATTTTAATATTCAATTATGTTTCACCAAGAGTTAAGCGAGAATTCAATCTCATTCATTAAAAACGTAGTAGTTGAATATAAATTTGAACTTCTTTGCGTCTGTTAGTATCAAGTTATAATTTTATTTATTACAAGTTTAGTTACAAGTATTTATTTTATAGCATTTATTGCTATCGTTCTCACTTTATAACATCAAGTTGTACGAATTGTCAGTTTATCAAATATCCTAATAAAAACTGTCACAAAAAATATCACAATTCTGACTAATTCAAAAATTAATGTTTTCTACATGGACTCTAAGAAAATTTCTTCTAGGACTTCTGGTAGTTGAATTAATTTTTAATATTATTCAACTCGTACTAATTTTTCTGAATAACAAGATATTTGGAGTAATAGTGATGGTGTCTTATATAATATTCATCCAAGTGTTTGTGTTTGCATTATGTCGTGATTCTTTAAGTCTTCTTTTTGCTACCATTATATTACTATTTTTTTTTCTGGTCACTTCTATAAGCATACAATCAAGTAATGCAGATATACATAATATATTCAGTTTTGGTGATGAGAAGTCAACAACGTTGCAAAGAGATACAAGAAATATATTCGATACTGTTAATCGAAGAAGTGAATGGATAAATCCTAACAAGGATAACTATAAAATCACGAGTAGGCGTAATGAAAGAAATATGAAAGAAGGGCGACCGAAGAATAATTATACATTTAGAAAAGAATTGAGGTGGATATCTAATTTTGCAGGGATTATTCAGATTCTGATGATTGCTCTTATTTTTTGTTATTCATATGAGTTGCTCTTTGGTTACACTGATCATCAACGAGTTTTATGTTAAATGAATATATAAACTCAATTGTAATATTCATGCAATTATACTTGCTTATACTTGCAATTGCAAAAACATCCTTTTGAAATACTTAATTTGTGTTAATTTACAAGAATCAAATGGACAAAATTTTCAATAAGGTTGAAATTCTCATTTGAGGGTAGGTATAATCTATTCGATGTATTTTAAAAAAACTGTTGGAAAGTTATACTAGAAAAAATATGAATGTATTGTGTAATATAAATTATCACATTAGGTCCCATATAGAAGAATTTTACAGTAATATAAAAAAAATTTATTAGAAATTCAAATACTGTTGGTACTTTAGTTTTATTTATTTGATAATATTAGTAATTTACGTTTTTTTTCACTTCACTACTGATGACTTAAGTGTTTTTGTTTAATTATTTCCCTTCATGAATATTTCTAGAGATGACCCTTTCTAGAAGACTCTACTTTCAAAAATTTTCGAAATATCAAAATTCAAATAGTGCATCGTTGTTCTTAATGAATCTCTCAATTGTAACAATAAGGCAGCCAGGGAAGGCTATAAGACTTTGTCCGTCGTAGAGACAGCAATGATTGACCACAACTTAATACGATACAATGACATTATTTGTGTATTTGTACTGAACATAGAATTCGAAATCCATAACCAGAGAACTTTAACCAATCTCGAAAATTTTCAAGGTTAATCAGATGTTATTTTAAATTTTAAAGATGTTTCCATCATAATTTCAAACTTTATTGAGAATTTACTTTGTTCTAATTTGTTATAGTTTTTGAGTTACTACAATAATTAAAACAATGTCACTTGAAGATGAAATTGAAATGAAAGACTTATTAATGCAGACATTAACGGATAACGGATGTCTTGCTAAAATAAGGGTAAATATGCGTTATTTATTCAATACTGGAATTTTTAACATTGTGTTTTTATAGGCACAACTTAGAGCCAGTGTTTTCCTAGCTTTAGAAGAAGATGTGAAAGTAAGCTTTTAAAAACAAAGTAAACTTTTTTTTATCTTTTCTCTTTTCAGTTGAATAGTAAGAAACCATTACTCAATGATAATTTGAAGAATTGTTTAGATAGTCCAATAGGGCAGTTAATGTTTTGCATAGTTAAAGAATTCTTGGAATTCTTCAATTTACAATCTACTTTAGCAGTATTTAGTGCAGAGTCATATTTAGGAGTGTCCTGTCAATATAATGGACGAAAAAAAGTTTCTCAGGAGTTAGGATTGAACGAAGATAATACATCACCCTTATTACATCAACTTATTAATCTTTGCCAACAAAAAACTAAAACACCAGACGTAAATCTCAGTATGATGGAAAAAACTTCAGAAAAAATAAACAATTGTGGAAGTTTGTTAAAGACTGATAACAATTTGAATGTAGAAGCAAATATTAACAATAGTAGTTTGACTATAGTGGAAGAATATGATCCAACTATCAATGACACATGTAGCAGTGATAACTCAAAATCAACTTATAAAAATGAAGTTAATTTGAACAAAACATTTACTACAGAACCCAATCCCGCATTGAAACAAATTGGATTACATACAAACTTAATGGAACAATTATTCAATGATAAACAAATATCAAGTGAAGAAGTGACTATGAATCCAATACAGTGTATGACATTACCTGTGCCTGCTTCAGACAGAATTGATGAAGTCACAACTCCAATTTTGAAAGATTTAAAGATATCTGTAGAAAGGGTAAAGTCACCCCCTAAGTCAGAGAAATTTAAATCTAAGAATAATTTAAATTCCTTGTCAGATCTTCCATCTCTCAATATGAATAAATGTAAACCAGGGACCATTTTACCTTCTTTATACACAAAAGAATTTAAGGAAAAGCCCAACTCATAGTGTTTTACTGTGCCTCTAAAAAAGGTATTTGGAATGTTTTATAATTTATAACAAGGTTTTTCTTAATAAATTCTTTTAACCTTGGGAAAAAATTAGTATCTCCGATTCTATCATGCTCAATGTAGAAAATTTTATTTTTTAAAATATTATGAAATACGAGTACTTAATGAAGAAAATTGTCAATGGAATTGATTAAGTTCATTTGCTCCTTGTAAATTATAATAAATTTTCTCGTTTTAACAAATGTTATAATGTTGAGCTTCATATCAATTGTCTTTTGACATATCAGTATACTACTAGTACATATATCTTATCATTTTAATATGTATAAGATGTTAAACAGTAAAAAAAAATTATAAGTATTAAACCATTCAATAATTCTTTCAACAACTGAATTTGGTTGACAATTTACTTGTAAATCAAGTTTTGTTTATAATACAAAAACTCAGTACTTCAAGTATTTATTCAAAAGGACACTTTGATTTGCCTTAACTTTGTGATGTTAACTACTTTATTCTTATACTTGATACTAATATATATCAATTTTTATCCTAAAATAATTTACCAAGTTAGTTTATGCAGAAAACATTTATCTTCAAAACTATGGGTGCTGTTCACAAAATAATGCATAACTTTTTGATATTCAAAAGAGAACAAGTTCTTTTTGAATCGGTATTGATATTATGTTAAGATATAAAATCTGAAGTGTTTATTCAATAAGCCATTAAAAACTTTATGGCCCAGTGAACATTTTTTCAATATCAAAAATTTAATAATGAACACTTTCATTTTTATACCTGTTACTTCTATATTTGAATAATGCCCATAGAATTTTTGCATAGTACTGGTTTTGTGTAACACATTGTGAAAGTGTATGTTATAACTTAAAATACCTTTTTTCCCATGAAGAATATTATCACAAGGTATTATCATTATAGGTATATTATCACAGTGGTACTTTAAATAATAATTTTATGAAATTACATTGACTAAAGCTATTCCATTAATAGTATAACAGAAACTACAGTATTTGGACTTGTATTAAAGGATAGCATTGATGGTTGAAACAAACTAAAAAATCTTTATCAAATACATAATATATTCATTTCATATTCAGATGCAAATTCACACTTCACTTACATCCAAAAAAATTTCTTGAATATAATATTTTTAATGTTTAGTTTTGAATGTCGATGTATAAAAATCAAAATGTTGTATATTTTTCGAAGTAGCATACATTTGAACAAATATACAAAATGCCATATGAAGAAAATATGACAAATAATGACACTGCTCAACTTTAACAGTTCATGTTTGAAATAATCTATACTGCATCACTATTATGAATAAAATTGGCTAGATAAAAATCACATTTTGTTTCTTTCTTTCTGTATTCTTAAACGATACGTTTCTGAAACAAGATTCCATGCATCCATATACCTGTCCATACACATAGCAATACATTTCTGGAAAAAAAAACCATTTGAAGGAAAGAATTGTAGTATTTCATACTTACTTGTTCAGAGCTATCTAATGAGGTACCGGGCTTATTTATACACTTTTTGAAACATTTTTCTGTCATTTTCTGGAAAAATTGAAATGTTATCATTAAAGTTTCAAATATTTAGACGTAATCGTACGGTCAGTAATTCTTGTACATTTGCAACTGCAATTTGTTGCTTAACTTGATCCATGAGTTCATCCTTTTGAGCGCCAGATAAGCCAGTTGGAAGGGTATCATCCATTCTTAAATCAAATTCCAGACAAAATTACTTTTAGAATATAGAAATTATATACAGAAAGAAAGTTTCCTAAATTTGTGGTTAAGTTAATGACTGAATTGTCACATGTGTAGCACAACTAAATTATTTTTATCTGTGTTCTTGAATTTTGATACTATTTAATAACAACCGTATTTAATTTATAACAATTTTAACAACCGTATTTAATATAAATATAGTTTCATAGTTAGGAATTGACAATAACGATAAGTTCTGTGAGAGTAACTACAAGTTTTCGAATTCGCATATATTTACAACTGTCGCATAGTGTTTTTTATAAAGTGCTTGTTAAAAATGTTTCACTGGTCGAGTAAGCAACAAAAGATTTATATGATAAAATTTAAGCGGTACTTTAGTGGTGTGGTAGGCATCAGTGAACTGTAATATTAAGCTTCGTGGACGTTACTTGCAGTTCCGTGGGTTCACAAAGGAACACACTTGTAGTATATCTGATACTATGGTATGATTACGAGTATTCTATATATAGCTTTTTTTGCATGAATATTGTCAGGAATGTTATGTCATTATTTTACTAAATATAAAATTATATTGTTGAAAAGAATATTTTTTGCAGGTAAATTTCAAATATTATACGTATTGTAGTCTATGTGTAATGTTACCTATATTTTTGACAATATGGCATGTTGTCCTAGTTCAGGTCTAAGGGCGGTCATCATAATTCCTTTTTCGAGATATTCATCTGTATATCTCAATAGGTGTGTCATTTGATGATTTAAAAATATAGGTGATCATGCTTGACGTCTTTGTCAAACCTGTCAAGCCCTGTCAAACTTTGTACGCAAGTATATGTTCACCACAATAAATTAAATTTTCACATAATATTGCTGTACATCAATTTGCAGAAAGAGCACCATTCAGGATTATTTCAATTTTCAAGAGGTTCAGATAATAGAGGCTACGTAGCTGGACGGTATAGTGACCTTATAACGCTTCGGCCTTCTGATGCTGGACGGTTCGATTCCCACCGTGTCCGTGGGCCGTTAGATTGGGAATCGGCGTTGAATTGTAGGTCCAGCTTTCGCACAAGCGTGCTTATGAAGGGGAAATAGCTTTCATTAGAATGATTTGAAATGAACCATTAAGTGACCAATTTTCAATTTCACCTTTTATCTTAGTTTTATATTTCATAAAATAATTTGGCACATTTTAAGGTAGAAATTGCTAAAAAATTGAAAAATTTTGATAATAATTGACTGTGATATATATGTGAAAGTGATACTTAAAATAATTTCTACATAGATTATTTCAATTCAAATTATTAAATCATTGGTTATCCGTTCGACAATAATTGATCAATTTGTATTATATTTATTAGTGACTCCATTCAATTCTCAATTATTTATTCTCAAAATAAACTAACGGTGGTTATAACTCTAAAATCAAATCATTTAAGGAATGTAATTTTATTTTTATGATTTGAAGTGATGAAGATGGTGAAATAGTTACAAGTATAACGAAGATATGTTTTATAGGACCCTTCTCCTCTCAATAGTCTCAACGACTCATTCACTCTCTAATTCTGTTCAACAAAATGTTTTCAATTTTAATGATGTTGGAGCTTTCACGCCACTTAATACTGATTTCATTTCGAAGTGCATGTGAAATTGAAGGAATTTTTTGCTGACATGAATCTTTGATGAAATATTGAAAAGCATTAGTTAATTGAGATTATATTCTATATATAAATCATTTTGGCTATCTACTCATAGTTAACATTGAGTCTTTTCTTAAGTTGGGCTGTGATGTTAGTGTATCCCGATGGAAGTGTGATGTCCTGATGCGTCTAGGAATCTTATTTTTATATAATCTAGAGGTTGGTATTACTTACTTGTCGGCTCAAAACTACGTCAAATTTAAAGAAAAGCCGTTCGGATTATGTTTGAAGTTTGATGGATAATTTAGGTGAAATAAGTTTGCTAGTGTTTGCCTCATTTTTATATATTTTTAATGTTTTTTTAATATGGCAACTAGTTCGGTGTATACGCAGGGAAGTAGTACTAATGAAAATAATCAAGACCCTGCAAGTGAAGATGAGCAGTTGCACCTTTCAGATGATGAAGGTATAAATGTTGATGGTATTCACATTCCTTCCCTAAAAACTCCTGCGAATTCGATTAATTCAACTGGCCCAAGGTTAATAATAAGAAAAATAGTTAATAACTTTTTTAAAAGTTATGCTGACACTCAAACTCTTGGACCTTTTCACAAGGTAAGGCATTTTTCAATTAATGAAATTTTATTTCCTAGCTTTCATTTCTTGTGAATTTTTATATGAAATTTAAGAAAATAAAATTGGTAAAATTTACTAGTTGTAAATAAAGCACAAATATTCAAAATTTTATTGAACAAAGTAATATTTCAACCAATTGTGAGTATGGCGACCATTCTTTTGAATGTCCATTAAATGACGCCTTTTTGGGAACTGCTTTATGATGTTCATTATCTGGTGTGTTTTCATATCTATTGTTTTGTTGCAATGTGATTCTAAAATGGACTAACATCAGTTAGACAATAAATAAAGCTTTATTATTATTATTCATCTTTTGTGATTATATATGGTCATCATTTCTGGGAAGAATATTTGAAACCCAGAAGGAACTTCATTATAAATGTATAAAAAAATTGTACTGAGTGCTCCATATTCACTGTTAAATTTGACTCCTTATATCTAACAAAGAATAAAATTTTTTTTTTGTTCACAAAACAGTGAGATCACTGGTAACAGGATAGAATACTTAGTTTACAACAATGAAATAACAAAAATAAATTGTAGTTTCTTTCCCTAACCTACTTTTAAATAAGACAAAATCTGATTCCTTTATAACATATTTGGATTGGCCTATTAATTTAATGCAGATATTTCTTAAGGTTATAGCTAAAGTTTAAAGAGTTGAATGCTGCTACACTGCTGTATATGGGAGACTGTTTGTATTTTCTGGTCTTTGGTAGTTTCTGTCGAATATGTGCACAATTTCTGGTACCATAGCAATATGTATCTCATGATTATATGTTAATGTTGCTTGTATTTTCATTTGGTTTCTTTGAATATTATATATAAGTTTAGATTGCTCCAATATCAATAGTTTTTGTATGTCAAGTATATCAGTATTTTTGTAGTTCATTGTTGTAAGTGCAAAATAATCCATGTAAGTTGTTTTTAGGGCTCTATTTTGAATTCTTTGTATTTTTTCCATTACATATTTGACAAGATTCCCAAAATGGCAGAAGATATCTCAAGTATGGTTCAAGGGTAATTCATAGTAGCAAAATCATAATTTATGAAAAAATAATTGCAATTTCATGATTTCTCATTAACATGCTCTGTTAGTACTTCACCATTATTAAGCGATGGGTTACCATTATTAACCTGATCTGTTAGTAAAATTCAAAATTTAAATTAAAGTATCGAAGGTAAAAGGCTATATTTAAAGTGGAAATTAGGCTACTCTTTTGAGCTATATTAAAATGTTTAAAATATTAGCAGTATGCAATTTTTTATTGAAACTTTATTCACTTGGTAAACTTACACTAGTATGAAATAAAATTTTTCTCATTTTTTGATTTCAGTGTTTATAATAATTAGGTATATAAAAGATCATCCTTATTTCTTCCAGTGCTTCAATGCAATTATTGGACCAAATGGTAGTGGTAAAAGCAATGTTATTGATTCAATGTTATTTGTATTTGGTTATCGTGCTACTAAAATTCGATGTAAAAAAGTATCTGTTTTATTACATAACTCAGAGAGACACAGGGATGTTTCATCAGCTACTGTAGAAGTTCATTTTGCACAAATCATTGATAAGGTGAGTAGCCAAGCTTAAAATTGAAATATTTTATATAAAAATTGATTTAAAGTTCATTTTGTTTGTTATACATCATATTTGAAATTATTAATGTCTTAATAATAATCAATTCCTTTGATTACATTTAAGGAATAATTTATTTTTCAATAATAATAAATGAATCTTCATTTCTGACTCTGATTTTCTCTGACAGTAATTTAGACTTTCATTAATTATGCATTTGCTATTGCATTTTAATACAATTAATTTCCTTATTACATATTATTTTAAATAAAATGTTTTCTCTAATTCTCTAGGAAGGGGATAATTACGATATATTACCAAATAGTGAGTTTGTGGTTTCTAGAACCGCAATGAAGGATAATTCATCTTTCTATACTCTCAATGGGCGTAGAGTGCAATTTAAGGAAGTTGCTGTTTTATTGAAAAAACATGGAATTGATTTAGACCACAACAGGTTTCTTATCCTGCAGGTATTTCATAATAAGAAATGTTTTCCATATAGTTGATGAAGTGAGTAATTGACGAGGTTGATGCTTGTTGAAAATTTCTATTCATATGGAAACCATAGAAATAAATAGATTTTCCGAATAAATGTCTTTATATATATATATATATATATATATAGACATATATATATATATATATATATATATATAATATATATATATATATATATATATATATATATATATATATATATATATATATATATATATATATATATATATATATATATATATAATATAATTGTCGATCTGTAGATATATTATTCATTTGTAGGGTGAAGTAGAACAAATATCCATGATGAAATGTAAAGCAGAAGGTCCTAATGAACCTGGAATGCTTGAATATTTAGAGGATATTATTGGCACTTCTAGATATATAAAACCTTTGGAGCAATTATATGAAAGAGTGGAAATACTAACTGATGCCAGATCCGAGAAAGTCAATCGTTTGAAATTAGTACAGAAGGAGTTAGAAGAATTGAAAGGACCGATGGACGAAGCAGTTGAGTTTCTGAAAGCTGAAAACAAAATAGCTAATTACAAGAATGTTTTGTATCAAAAGAACATGTGAGTAAGTTTTGTATTTCTCCTTTATCCAATATTCTCTCAATTCATTATTATGCCAGAATTATGATTATCTAAGTGAAACAATTCTGAATTTAATGTGAATAATGAATATGAGGGTATCAAATCTTATTACATGTGAATCAACATCAGTTATTAATATATTCAAATACTGTTATAAATTAAATTAATGTAATGAGCCAAAAGCTATGATAAATATTTTTTCTATATAGAAATAATATTTGAAAAATGTAAATTTAATGACAGCATGAAAATATCTGAACTTGAATATTTCTAATTAAATTTTTATTTTAGATATGATATGGAAGAGCAGTTACAAGGCTACGAAGAAGATAAAAAAGTTATTGAAACATCGAAGCAAGAACTGAAAGAAAAGAAGGAAGGGGTAACAAAGCTTAGAATAGAAAAGGAGGAAAAACTGGAAGCAGAATCAGTGTAAGTATATTATTTAAGACGTCTTTCAAAATGAGCCATTGTCCATTTTGGAAGAAAATATTCTACACATGCCATATTAAAGTAATCGATAAGTAATTTAATTACTATTTGCATTACTATTAGGTTTTGAAACTGAACATTGTATATATGAACTATTGTATGGGACCACTTTACATACATTAATATTATATATTATTAATATGTTATACTTTTAGAAAGTATAATACATTAATGAAAAAAAAAAGTACACTGAAAGAGGCATTTGATAAAGCAAGCAATAAAGATGTACAACTTCAAGCAGAAATGGTTCAAGTTAATAAAAATCGGAAAAAAACAATGGATCTTCTTGCAGAGGAAAAGAAAAAATTAATCCAATATGAAGGAATTCCCAGTGAAAGTGAAAAGGTATTTTTTAAAAACTTTGTTATTCAATTATTTGTAACAAATCATTTTTTTGCAGGGAATAAAAGAATGTGACACAAAAATACAAGAACTTGCAATTAAAAATGAAAAATTGGGATGTGAAAGAACCAAATTGCTGACTTTGATTAAGACGGAAACACAAACATTACAAGAGAAGAAGGAAGTTCTTGAAACTGATTTGTTGGCTCTGAATAAGACTGTAGATGAAACAAAATCCGCGGTGAGTATACACAACAAACACACACACACCATTATGAAGTTGGCAGTATTTAAATGTTTATTCAAAGCATAGTTAAAGATTTTATCATTCTAAAAAATTGACAAACCTGCTGATGATGTTTTCTAATTCTTATGTGTTGGACAAAAAAAATTATTTGGTCAATAACTTTCTTCTTCACATAAGTAGTTATGGTTTCATCTTCAATCAGTCATCCCATTTTCAGGTTTTTCATTCATCATTTTTTTGCATCATATAACAACCTCTTGAAGTACTGTGTTAATAACCTGAAATCATTCAGCTTATTGACATAGTCATTGACATTATGAACTAATTCTAACATGTTGGACAGAAACAAATTGGCAAGATGCTTCATTAATTTGTGTTTAACTTCAAGAATTTTCATACATTCACCATCAAGCTTCTTGAAAACCTTTTGTCCACTGGTGGTAAATTTTTTTTATCAATAACATTATTTTAGCACTTAGCAAAGAATCTTAAGATTTTTTTTCAAATGTTCTACCAATCTCAAATTCTTCCTAGGTTTGATTTTCAAGTACTATTTTTATACAAATATTAATAGAACTTAGGTTTCTGTCAACATACTCTCAGCAGTTTTTTACCCTTTTGTCCATCTGGATATAAACCCATGCAGTTAAAACAAAGTAGTCGTTCTTCTCAATAAATATTCTCAGACGCCCTTTTCATATTGGAAGAATTTACGAAATTTCCCAACTACTCTTTGCGTTTCAAATCTTCCATTAAAATTTTTTACTAAATTTGCATTAAAAGAAAGTTCTGAACAACTTGTTTTCTTGGTAGATTAATTCGAGGTACTTTGACAGGTTAGAGACTTATCTTAACAATTTCTTCTGAATTTCATCTATTTTCTTCTCATAGAGCTTCCTGCTGTCAGTGATAGATTTTGGTGAATTTTAAAACATGCAAATTTTCATTGAACAGTTTACTATTAGTTCAATAAATAACACATACGAGAATGCATACTGAATGTCAATGGTCTTCTGGATACCTTGTAAAATTATCATCTTTTAAAGTAGTCATTTATACCATGTTTGCCAAAATAATGAAATTATTTAATTGCGGGAAAGCACATGATAAGCTAAGTATTCTTTTCCAGTAATAGCTCTAGTTACATGCTATTGTTATTGAAGTTTTACATACAAACTTATAATACTTATATAAATATTGTATTTTTATTGTAATCCAAAAATGAAAGGGAAGAATTTAAATAACAAAAATTTCAATTATATTCATTGACTAACCTATTGCTGAGCTGTTTGACTAATAAAAGAATTTTCTATTTATTTTTTTCTCTGCTGATATTTTTCGAATTTTATTTCTATATCCTCACTAAATTATTGAATAATTATTTTTTTTTTTGACTTTTTCATTCATAATTATATAATTTCATTGTATTGAAATAATTAGTGACCCGAATCAAAAACTATTCATTGAATTATTTATTCACCAACACAGTTCATTCCCGATTTTTGCTGCTATTCATTTTCCTATTTGTCTATGTGCTTAGTATTAATTTTTATATTTAATAGTAATAATTTAGTAATAATTTTTAATAGTAAAATCATTTTTTTGTAATTGAAAACTGATAAATACTTAAATGTGAGAATCGCTGATTAGAATTAATTTTTTAATTTCTCTTTGTCAAATAATACCACGTGTGTATCACCATCTGTAAATTAACAACCCACATCAACAATTGGTCTTCACTTTACTTCCATATTTTTACAAATGAACTTTTTATAACATTTATTGATTAGAGAACATCTTTAATTGTACCATTAACTCTTGCAAAAGCATGACATTACCTGATGAAATATTCTTGTTAGCTTTGACATAGTCTTAGTAATGACAAATATTTATTATAAACAACAGAAAATTTGATGAAATCTCATCAAAAATTATATACATATTATGTATATTATGATTATTATATATATCCTATATTAGGATATATCCTATATTATATAAATGTATTTTTAATAAAATTTCAGTTTACACTGGCAGAGTCTGAATTAAAACTTTGTATGAGTAATGAGGTAAATGAAAAAAATAAATTGGAGGCTCTGAAAACTGCTTATGAAAATTCTGTATCATTATATCAAGAAAGAAAAGAACAAGTTGCTACCCTAAAAAAGAAAATTCCTCTGACAGAGGAAAGTTTGAAAGGCGCCACTAAGGAAATTAATATTGTTAGGCTAAAAGAAGAAGAAATTCGGAATGATATTAATAGAAAAAGAGCTCAGTTAGAAGAGAGTAGATCCTCAATGCAAGCTTTCAAATCCAGAAATAAGGTAATAAATGCATTGATGGAACAAAAACAAATTGGGAACTGCCCTGGATTTTTTGGAAGATTGGTAAGTTTTAGGACCAAATTTTTTTTGGAATTTTATTTAACTTCTTCAACGTTTACTAAAAACTGTGTGAATTTAATCTGTTATAATAACCTTCCTTGTACCCCATTTTATATATATATATATATATATATATATATATATATATATATATATATATATATATATATATATATATATAAATTGGAAAATATAAGAAATCTCAGTTTTTAATGTTAATATAGTATAAATAAATGATGCAAAATATGACATAATTTACATATTGAAGTCAATTTTCTTTTAATAATTCGAATTTACTCCCCATATTTCATGAAATTGATTCATGAACTAGTAATTCAGTATATATTACTTTATGAATTAGTTTCAAATATTTATCATACCTGTGAAGAACCCCAGCACTATCGAATTTAATTACAATTTTTGAATACCATCAATAAATCAGATAATGTGTTGCAATAGTTGATATTAGTCTATTAGTTGCAATAGTCTATTTAATAGCAGATGATCTTCTAAGTCTTCTAATGTATAAAAAAATAGGTATTTTCTTTATGTATTTTCTGAGGATCAGTACATGTACTAAATAATATAATACATATACATATATATTTTATTCAGTAATATTGTGGAGTTTTTTTTTGCAAATTCATCCTCTGAAATCTTGACGCTGGGTGTTTTAAATCCCTGCGTCGTAAAATCAGAGGAAAATAATCTTTCCTTGAAAGAAAGAGAAAAAACGTTAAGTTATAGTTACTACCTTTCTTTCATGGAACATTTCAAGCATATTCATGTACGAACACAAACAAACACACACCACACACACACACCACACACACACACACACACACACACACACACACACACACACACACACACAACACACACACACACACCACACACACACACACACCATCCACTACACACACACACCATACACTACACACACACACACACACACACCATACACTACACACACCATACACTACACACACCCACACACCACACACACACACACACACACCACACAGACACACCCACACACCACACAGACACACCCACACACCACACACACACACTTGACAAATTGACTTGTACATTTATTTGACTTGTATTGAAATGACAAAAAAATACATAAACATGACCGATACTCATTTCAATTTATTCTGAAAAAACAGTTGCTCCTATAATTCATATGATAACATAACATAACATAACATAACAATATGAAGTGTGAAAGTTGAAATTCCTCTTTTCAATTCCTGAGTGTAATACAGAAGAATGTGGCAAATGTTTTATGAAATTGTAAGATCCATATATGTATGGATCTTGTCATTGAAACTTCTGACTGTAGTTTTTAAAATTTTGGTAATAATGAACTTCACTGTTGATTATTTTTATTATATTCAATATTGTAATATCATGAAAGGAAATAATTGGTCTTTTTTGTTCAAGGGTGATCTTGGAGCTATTGATCAAAAATATGATATTGCTATTTCTACAGCGTGCGGCCCTCTAGATTATATTGTTGTGGATACAGTAAAAACTGCACAATGGTGTATTGAATTTTGAAACATCAAGATGTTGGAAGAGCAACTTTCATAGCTCTGGAAAAACAAGAACATTTTAAGCCATATGTTACATCCAGAATTGAAACGTAAGAATTTATTTTCATTTTAACTAATTTTTAAATTTTAATCGAAGTTTTTTGTGGTTCAAAGACATTTCAAAATCTGCGTATAAACGTAATATCTCCTTCAGAGTACTTGTTATATTACTGCAATATTTTCTTCAGAGTACTGGTTATATTACTTAAATTTATAAGTGAATTTTAACTCCGTGACTTGATGTTAATCCATTTCAAAAGTAAAATTGTAACGAAAACACTGTTTTCTATATTCACACGCTTTTGCTATTTTTTTGCACTTCAATTAATTTACAGTCTGAAGAAGCCATCGAAATGGTAAAACGTACGTCACAATTGTTTAATGAAAGTTAGTGGTATTTCAAAAAAAGTGTTTTCGTTAACATTTTTATTTTGAAATGGAATTAAATTAAGTAACATTCATAAATATTTAATAGTGTTGGCGTTTACTTGATGTAAATCCATTATAATTGAATATAAACTTAAATTCAAACACTTGAACTTATGATTTACACTTTATTGACTACATAGCATGACGCGTTTCGTCGTTATAAACGACTTCTTCAGATGCTTACAGAATAAAGTTTCAGTTACAGAATACAGAATAAATTAAATGAGAGGTAATAATAAAAACTTGTCTAAAAATCACTGACCGAACAATTCTTTATTCGAAAGAATAAAAAGAATAGATAATAATTAGAATAAAGAATTGTTCAGTCAGTGATTTTTAGACAAGTTTTTATAATTACCTCTCATTTAAATATGAACTATCACAAAGTAGATTCATCGTCCATTGAATTTACAGAATAAATTATTCTGTAAGCATCTGAAGAAGTCGTTTGTAACGACGAAACGCGTCATGCTATGTAGTCAGTTTAGTTAAGTTTATATTCAAACATTCATAAACATAAAAAAAATGATTTGCAAAAATTTGA
Source organism: Henosepilachna vigintioctopunctata (assembly GCA_030704895.1). NCBI lineage: Eukaryota > Metazoa > Arthropoda > Insecta > Coleoptera > Coccinellidae > Henosepilachna > Henosepilachna vigintioctopunctata. The sequence continues at coordinate 613,330 of JARQZJ010000044.1, read as the reverse complement.
TCATGGTTGTTCAATTTTTTTTACTCTTAGTCCTGAAAATGTACCCCGATTGTTTGACTTGGTAAAAACACAAGATGATCGTTTGAAGACAGCCTTTTATTTCGCTCTAAGAGATACTTTAGTAGCGAGTAATCTTGAGCAAGCCTCAAGAATAGCTTATGGAGCTCGACGATACAGAGTTGTGACGCTAGCCGGGGATCTCATTGAAACTACAGGTAAGATAAAAATAAATAATTGTGATAATACTCAATAAGTATTCAATTAAATCAAGGTGACGTATCACATAAATTGATTTTCATCATCAATTATTCATGCTGGAAAAGAAGAGTTTCCATTGTCTTATTACTTTTCAGAAAATTTAGTATACCCATATAACCAATATTTAAAGATTGACTAAATTCAATATAGATTATTTCTAAAGTATTGATGAATAATAAATAATTTTGGGTGAACATTTAAGAATTTGAAGGAGCATATACCCATTTAATACATATGTATTAAATGGGTGGTTTCTATTTAAAAATCTGAGCTTTTGCTTCAAAAGGAATTTAACATTAAAAATCTTCACCAAAATAAGTTTTTAGGAAACTCGTTACTTTGGGCGTAATTACAACCATAGTTAGACGATATCGCAGCCACCTGCGATTCAAAGAACTAATTAATAATAGAAATGTCACCAGAGTCTACATTTATATATATATATATATATATATATATATATATATATATATATATATATATATATATATATATATATATATATATATAAAATTTCGTGTCACGTGTTTGTCCGCGATGGACTCCTAAACTACTAAACCGATTTTAAATTTGATTTGCATTCCGTGTGCATTTTGATCCAACTTGAAAGATAGGATAGCTTACATCTCAATTTATAGTCACAATATTATTTTATTGCAAATTATTTGATAATAGCAACAATTATCGTGAACAGTGAGCCATTACTGACAGCAGAACAAAAAATTATTTATGATCGGATTATGCTGACTGTTGCTGCTGAACAAGGCGGTTTTTTTTTTTGACGCACCAGGTGGGACCGGTAAAACATTTTTAATATCGTTGATTCTTGCTAAAGTACGATCGCAACAGAAAATCGCATTGGCAGTTGCATCGTCAGGCATTGCGGCTACTTTGCTAGATGGTGGGCGAACGGCACATTCAACATTCAAGCTACCATTGGACATTCATAATAAACCAAACGCAATATGTAACATAAAAAAAATAGTGGAATAGCTGCAGTGTTGCGGAAGAGTTCTATCATAATTTGGGATGAGTGCACAATGGCACATAAATATTCACTCGAAGCATTGCATAGAACTATGCAAGATCTAAACGGCAATAATAAACTTTTCGGTGGTGCTATCTTACTTTTGTCTGGTGATTTCCGACAGACCTTACCGGTTATACCTCGCTCTACTTTCGCGGATGAGATTAATGCATGTTTGAAACAATCATTCTTATGGCGAACTGTTGAAACACTTCGATTGACCATAAACATGCGCGTACGATTGCAAAATGACCCATCAGCACAAATATTTTCAGAACAATTACTAGATATTGGAAACGGTAAAAGAGACTTACAACCAAATACGCAATGCATTAAATTGCCAGACAATTTCTGTACTATTATTCAGGGAAAAAATTAATTGATTCAGAGTATTTTTCCGAATATACAGAGTAATTACTTAAATCATAACTGGCTCAGTGAGCGGGCTATTTTGGCAGCCAAAAATGTTGATGTTGAAAAATTAACTTCTAGATACAACAGTTGTTACCAGGCGATCTGATGTCTTTTAAATCAATCGATACTGCTCTTAATGAAGATGAAAGTGTAAATTTTCCAATTGAATTTTTAAATTCACTAGATATACCTGGAATGCCACCACATAATCTTCGATTAAAGATTGGTTCACCTATTATTCTCCTGCGTAATTTGAATCCACTTTGATTATGCAACGGTACGCGTTTGGTCATCAAAAAAATCACCTGCAATATTCTAGAAGCAACCATTTTAACTGGAAAGTTCAAAGGAGAAGTGGTCCTGTTGCCACGTATTCCATTGATACCGTCAGATTCTACGATACCCTTCAGAAGGCTACAGTTTCCAGTTCGCTTAGCTTTTGCCATGACTATAAATAAGTTTCAAGGCCAAACAATGTCCATATGTGGTTTAGATTTAGAAAATCCGTGTTTTTCTCATGGGCAACTATATGTTACATGTTTACGTGTAGGAAAACCATCGAATCTATTTGTGTTAGCTAAAGATGGATTAACCAAAAATATTGTGCACCAATTAGTGCTAAATTAAATTGAAATTAAAAGTATTTATAATTCAAAATAATGAATATTGTTAAAGATTTAGAACTCTAACTGCCCTACCTACCTCATTTATAGGTTTAAGTGTCACATGTTATTTACTAACAACTTTGTAATATTATATTTGTTAAAAACTTGAATAATAAAAATAATAAATTTTAAAACTAATTCGTTTGTATTAATTTTTGCTTTATCAAAGTTTTGTAAAGAACGAAAGTTTTGTTCAATCGTGTTCAAAGTTCTTCCCTTTCAAATCCAAATCCAGTGGGTCCTTATACCAGCTTTAACGTTTTCGTCTTCGTTCGTAAATAATAATTTCTCTGTATTAGGGGTAACAGTAGTAGAAAATCAGTCATGGAGTTCGCCATGTTTTTTACAAATGGCATATATGTAAAAAAACGATGTCGAATAGTTACTATAATGTAATATGACAAGAACGTTAGCCACAGCAACGCGTGGCTGGGTCTGCTATATATATATATATATATATATATATATATATATATATATATATATATATATATATATATATATATATATATATATATATATATATATATATATATATATATATATATATATATATATCATCAACTGCAGAATGAAGGCCTTCCCCTGTCTTTGCATTGTTTCGCATAATTGTATATTCGTTGCATCTTGATATCACTTCGCGGATGGTGAAAATGTGATCCATCCATATGACTTCCTGAAGCATGCCTGTTCTATTGACTGATATGAGTCCAATTGTCTCGATAAGCGGTTAGTAATTATCTTTATTAAGATCTTATATGCTGTGGGGAGTAATCTTATGGGTCTGTAGTTCCTCAGGTCCTCCGCATCCCCTTTCTTATAGAGCAAAATCATGGACGCGTTGTTCCACGAGATGGGAATGTTTCTGTTTTTCAAACAGTCACTGAAGAGCCTCGATAGAAAGCGGTGAAGTACTGGGACCCCTGACTTGATAACGTCCAATGTGAGATCGTCCTCACCTGAAGAGGTGCCGGCTTTCAAGGATTCAATTGCAATTCTCGTTTTTAATGCTAGAACTTCCGGTGGTTCTTCATCCGATATTACCTCAACATGATTACGGTTATCGCTATAGAGTTGTTTGTAGAACTCATTGACGACTTTTAGAACTTCGGATTTCTTCGTAATTCTGTCTCCGCTTGAATTTTTCAGCGCGATTATCTGATGTTTCCCAATCATGTTCTTCTGGATAGCTTTCTTATAGCTTCTTGCATCTTCAATAGCCTGGCTCACTGTTCTTGCAATGTTCCGCACATCCCCTCTTACTATTCTCTTTACAAGTGCACTCAGTGACGCATATTTGTTCTTTTGGCTTCTAGTTCTCAGTGAAGCTCTCATTTTTCTGCGTTTATCTTGGAGTGCTTTCGTTTCGTCAGTTAATTTGGAAACCAGTGACCAGTTTGATATCCTCCCACCTTGAGAGCCGCTGATTTAATAGCGTTTAGAAGCGCATCTTCTGTCTTTGTCGGTTCGAGAGCCAGCTGGTTTTTTCCCTGTAGAATTCGTTAGATTTCAATCTCAGGTTTCCGATGTTGACTCGTTTCTCTTGGCACTTGAAGAGCTTTCTCCTCTCCAGCTTGACATTAAAGCAGACTGCTCATCTTACCATGCAGTGATCACTTCCTGCGTCAAACTGGTTCAGCACACCACAATCGCGAAGGCTCCATCTTATGTTCAGAAGTATGTAGTCAAGTTCCTTTTTGATGTTGTTAGACCCATGCCAAGTCCACTTGCGGGATGGCTTCTTCTGAACCATGCTATTCGCCACAACAAGAAAATAAGCCTCCGCAAACTCCATCATTCTGCTTCCTCGATCATTTTTCATGCCATATCCGAAACCTCCAACCGACCACCGCTCTCCGGGTTGTTTTTCTCCAATTTGAGCATTGAAGTTGCCTATAACCAATTTGAAATATGCGCCGCTGCTTTCATAAAGATGTTGTACCTCTTCGTAGAACATCTCGACCTGATCGTCAGTGTAGGAAGCCGTTGGGGCATAGACCTGAAGAATCATGAGGTTGTATCGCCGTGATATGATCATCTCGATTTTGGAGATTCTATCGGAGGTGCTCTCGTAGCTGGTCATAAGATGTTTCATTCGTCGATTCACAATGAAACGTGTACCACTGGTTCTTCCGGTATCGGTTCCTCGGTGGTAGAACATGTGGCCACTCCTCAACTCCATCAGACCTTCTCCCTTTCTTCTCACCTCAGAAAACGATATCCCATTTGATGTTACTGAGTTCATTCTCCAACTCTAGAAGTTTTGCTTCGCTTGAAAGCGTTCGACAGTTGAACGTGCAGATGTGGAGTTGCGTGTGTTGCTCCTTTTTCGTACGCGGACTGGAAATCAAGTTTTTGCCTCCCCCATAATCCATGAGGCAGACTGAATTATCAGTGTGGGATTCTGAACTGGTTCCACCAGCTCTAACCACGTGGTTTATTTTGTGTTCTAAGCTTGACATATCCATAGAGGGTATTTGGCAATAAAACGCCACGCTTGCCAGGCGGGTTGGCGAGTTTAACTTCATCCGCCCAATGTGGGTACTGACGCTGTTTGTAGCCGCTCAATGTGGGTGCAGACGCTACTAGCGACATTTGCTGTACTGTTTACGCTATATATATATATATATATATATATATATATATATATATATATATATATATATATATATATATATATATATATATATATATATATATCTTTTTATATATATATATATAAGATATATTGGTAATTGAAAATACTAGTATGTATTTAATAAACTAGGCGTTACACACAGGTACAATGAGTGGTGGTGGTAAAACAGTGTCGAAGGGTAGAATGGGTCAATCTGTTGCTGTAAACGATGTTAACCCCTGTGACATAGAGAAACTGGAAAATGACCTTGTACAAGCAGAGAAGAAATTCAGTTCGTTAAGAGAAAAGGAGGTTGCTTTAGACAAACAGATGGCTGCATTAGAACCAGAACTACGCAAAATGAAAATAGATTATGAAAAGTATTCTATTGAATTAGAGGTAAGTTTAATTCAAACTACTGGATATTATGACAATTAATTACTGTGTAATTTCATTGGTTAGTTACACTGCGACTTTACAGCAAATGCCAGATGGCGAAATGAAGATACGAATAATGCATACGAATAATGCAACTACCAATTTCTTGGTGAATTTACTGTTTGTGTAAATCTTTGAGCCATCCATTTTCTTCAACATAAACTTGATGAGATTCACCTGATATTAATGTAAAAGCATTAAATTATATGATCAAATTCAAAAAGAAGCAATAAAATCTGACTAGGACGATAATACACAATGGGTTGAAATATTGAAGAATAATATTGTTTGACTCCTCATTGATGGAGCAATGCTGAAGAGTATAAGAAGTGGATAGATTAATACATCAGTTGTTTATAAAGGGTTAATAGTCCAAAAACATATGTTATATAGATGCTCAAAAGTTACAACTTACAAAAAATTACAATAATTTTGAAATCAATAGCAGTATTTTACTTAGGAATTTTAACCATGATTTAAGCTTTTTCATACTGATACACTTTTTCTTTTCATTCCAGTCCTTATCTCAACAACATATTGATTTAAAAAATCAATTGAAAACTCAAGAAGAAAGAACTAAAGCCACAGTTTCAGATCCAGCTAAGGTCAAAAAACTAACAGAAACCATGTGTAAACGTAAAAAAGAATACGAGAAAGCAACTGAAGTTGCAGGCGTACTGCAAGTTCAAGTCGACGAGTTGACTAAAGAAATCAAAGAAAAAACTATAGGTAGAATGAAGAAGATGGATAAGGAAATTGGTGATGTAGTTAAAATGATGGAAAAATTGAAAGCTGAAATCACTCGATTAAAGGTGTCTGTGAAAACTGCAGAAAGGTAAATTCAGGTATTTTACACAGTTAATTCAAATGTAACATTGGTAAAAAGATGAAATTGGATTTTTACGTGTGTTATGGTGTTTCAGTAGGAATAGTGAATGAAAGGGTTTATTTTAAATGGAACATTCTGTATAAAGGTATATTCCATTATTTTAATTTTCAATATTGGAAATGATTTTCTACTCTTAATAGTGTACAATGTACATTATGGTTTTATAATATAGTTCTAATAATTTCAGTCCAAACTGTCTTGTAAATGAATATAATTTTTTACATGAATATTAATATGCAACAATTTATTCCAATGCTTTTTCTCTATAGAAATGCCAAAAAATCGACGGAAAAAATAACATCTATGGAACAAAATATAACAAACTTTGAAAATCAGCTTCGAAAAATGAAGAGTGAAAGGGATGTTATTGAATCAGATGGCGAGAAATTGCTTAAGTGTATAGAAGAAGTTGAAACTGAATTATCAAGTGATGAATATGATTTCACAGGTAGAGTAATTAATTTCAGTCCATATTGTAACACTTGTTAACCATATATCTCATTGCCTCCAGAAATGAAAAAGGAAGTCGAAGATTTGAAAAAACAATTAAATCATCTTAAATCAGAAGAAGTGGACGTTGATCAACGACTTAAGAGTTCTAAGGAAAAAATAAATGAACTGGTATCACAGATTCATCAATGGAATGTTAAAGTAAGTTTTGATGCTCACATTTTAAAAATACTTTCATGTCTCGTTCCTATATTATGTTTAAATTATATTATGATTTTAAAGTTCTTTAAAATTGTTGAAGGAATTTTGATGTAATACTTTGTCTATTCAAACTGTATATATATATATATATATATATATATATATATATATATATATATATATATATATATATATATATATATATATATATATATATATATATATATATATATATATATATAATATTGAATTTATAGATATCTCAATTGAAACTGCAAGAAATACCCGACATAGTGCTTGAAGAATTGAAAAAATATACAAAACAAGAACTCGAGGAAAAGAATCTCGAGTCTATTGAAAGAGATTTGAAATTAGCTGAACATCAATTAAAATCTATAAAACCAAACTTAGGTGTTATACAGGTTAGTATAAATATTAAATTACATATTTTTTCTTTTTTCATATACTTGTTTCCTGTTTACCTTGAAGTATCTAGTATCTTGTAACAAAAGCTCTGATTAGAATATATACATACATAGAACATCGAAACTGGATTGTTGCATGCCACTGATGATTCCTGTAGTAGGATGAAACAGCTCTATATGGTACTTCCAACAAGTTCGATATACTTCAAAACCCACTAAATATTCCCTCTTGAAACTGATAAGTTTGTAGTCCGCCTCTAGCTTAGTATCCCAACGGAGATTTTAATGAAGTTGCCACCTCCTTCATGTATGGCCGTCATCTTCTCCCATTACTCGAAATGACTTGACTTATTAGTTTGTTTATATACGATATTTATATTTGGCTCCATCGCATACCAGGTCTTACTGGGCCAGAGATAGATCCAAGGAGTTTTATGTCAAACCAGTGCGGTGTATATTTTTAACTTGTATGTCTTTATATAACATTCTTTATTATTGATTGATAAAGTAAATTACATAAAGCAAGTCAAGTAGGATAAGTGTATGTAAAACATTATTAAGTTAGCTAGCTTTGTTGGATTTTAATTGTCTTCTTAATACTTTATCTCGGGATTTCATATTTGTTAAAATGAAGTTTATCGTTCACTATGTATATAATTAATGTGTGCTATGCAGATAAATAAATAAAATATTTCATATCCTGCTTTTTGTTCATCTATCGATATTTCCCTTAGGAATATCGAAAAAAACAAGATGTATACATGGAACGAGCAAAAGAATTAGATGAAATATCCCAAAAACGTCAAGATATGAAAAGTCTGCTCGATAAAATAAGGGATCAGCGAAAACAGGAGTTTCTCGCAGGTTTCCAAACTATTAGATTAAAACTCAAAGAAATGTACCAAATGATAACATTAGGCGGAGATGCAGATTTTGAATTGGTGGATACGTTTGATCCATTCACTGAAGGTATTCAATTCAAGTGAGTCGATTGTATATTTTTTATCCTAAATTGGCAGAAGTTTCCAAAATCAGTTATATACACACACACACACACATATATATATATATATATATATATATATATATATATATATATATATATATATATATATATATATTATTATAGTTTTTAGCGTGAGGCCACCTAAAAAATCGTGGAAGAAAATATCTAACCTATCAGGAGGAGAGAAAACTCTTTCATCTTTAGCTCTTGTATTTGCTCTGCATTACTATAAACCTTCACCACTCTATGTTATGGATGAAATAGACGCTGCATTAGATTTTAAAAATGTATCTATTGTTGGCCATTACATCAAGGTACTTAATTTGAATAAAATATTTTGATGCATGAAAATAAATTGTTAAAGATTTCATTGACAGCTTGAGTTAATTATGTTATTAAATAATTAACACTTTCCAAAGAAATCTTGGTAGATTGAAAACACAAATTTGATAAGAATATGTTAGAAAACTAAGATAATGGGGTTATTTCGCGAATTGTTATGGAACCTATAAATGACTGTTATAATCGATATCTCGAATTTTGAGACTATCAAGGTGCTTTTTTCACATTTTCTCAACAGAGTTGAGTTATTTCAGTCAATTTAGATAGCCCATTCTAAATAATATATAATAGTATGTATTATATGTACGCTTACAAATTAGCATACATTTAATTCCTAAATGAAGTATATTTGTTGGTAATTGTCTTCAGTTAACATTACTTAGCTATAATAAACTAAATAATTTAGGCACTGAACATTTTCATTCAGCATATAATTATAATTCAATAAACCAAATAATAAGTATATCATAAATTCATTAAATAATTCACATTACATTAATGTATATTTATTAAAACAATCATGTACCTAATAAACATTGTTTATTAAAAATATACAAAAAATATAGGTATCTGGAAAAACATTATTTTTACAATAATTATTTATTGTCAAATTTACCTTTCATAACAGTTTTTAACGAAAATTTTCATTTTAGGAACGCACAAAAAATGCTCAATTCATAATAATTTCATTGAGATCTCAGATGTTTGAATTATGTGACAATCTAGTTGGAATTTATAAAACATATAATTGTACAAAAAGTGTATCTATTGATCCTAGAATCTATGAAGATAAACAGAGTCAGGTTGAGCATTCACAAAAGGAATTACCTGTCAAAGATTCTGTGGTAAGAGAAAATACTGAAACTAACAATCACTGTTCAAATCCCCAATTCAGTGAAGAGCAGATGGATTTCAGCTCAGATACCGACAAAGAGAATCAATCTGGAAGAATCATTGATGATTCATTTGAAAGTAGTTAGTTCATCTCGAAAAATATGTTTTGAAAATAAATTTTTTATATTTAGTGTATGTCATTTCATTGGTTTTCCCAAAGTATTAGTCCAAATGGGCTCTCCTAATATAGGTCAAAGTGAATATCTTCAAAATGTAAAATTAATATCAAAACTACAAATAAGTACAGTGACGCATCGTTGTTACTAATGTAGTTCCGCTTCAGTTGAAAATTCTCAGAGGTTTATGTGTTTTGGAATTTGATAACAAGGAATTCTTATTCAACTGGAAGTTTAAACAGAAGCACGCATATTAATAAATGTACACCACCCACTTATTTAATGTTAAGAACAGTATTTTTCCAACCATGTCTGAACTTTAAGAAGAACGTTCAATCATCTCTTTCAAAAATGTGAAAAATGCATTAAATTTAAGTCGAAGAGATTACGCGAGTTCATCAATCATAGTATTAATATTTATCGTTTATATATTATATTTTAGTTTATATAAACACTTAAAATTCTTAATGAAAATTCAGATTGAAATACGCAATATCCAAGGGACGTCAATACAAATTATTTTTGAGTTCGGTTTTTTATTAAAGCATATGTGTGTTAGTTTGTTCGATTATCATTTATTTTGTCGTATGTACTTGTTTTTTTATATACCCAAAAAGGTTTCCCGAATATTTCATTTCGATTTCTGGAGGTTTCCATCTCTAGAGGCCGCTAATCGGCGTAAAACTGTAGGTCCAACCGAGCTAGATTCTAGAATATCTACTAGAGGAACACAGAGTTTCCTTAATCGTAACAGTATTAAAAACCCGTAACGTACAATAGTATCTGATACAAAGTAACGGATAGATACATTCTGCACACCCCTAGGAGGATAATGAGTCGAGGTAAACCACAGAACAACGCTATATTATGTGGTGTAAACATAACGAAAGTCTAGATATATAAATTTTCAAGTCTTATAAAACATTCGTTTTTCGTAACTAATACTTAAGTTTGCACTACATTTCTATATCAATGGCATATGTATATTGAATTTAAATTATTGTTGCTATGACTGACAAATAAAAATGTGGTTATAGTGATATTTTTAAATAAGTGATCTAATAATTTTTATATCGCAATAGCAACCGAAATTAAAAACATAACATAAAGCAGGACCTAAATCAGTATTAGTTGTTTTTCCTTATGGATAATTACGGCGTTAAAAGCGCCTTTTTTGTTGGTGAAGATTTTGAAAATCTATTATTCAAGGTGAATTTGCAACTTGCAATGAAGTTAATATTTTGTTTTCCATCATTCACTTTGCAGACATCCATATTATATGCTGAAGCTGGATTTAATGTATGGTACATTTCTTTTTTCCCGTTTGAAACCATTCCAGATAATATAATTATTCCTGAGAGGGATGTTTTGAATTTGATAACTTTCATGTAAGATTAAATAATTATCAGAGATATGGTGTCTTGAAACTTTTAATGCATTTTAAGTAAATAGATGTTTGAGCAGCTTCTTTCAAAGATGCTTACATAATTCATTTATAATTACTATGTATTAGAAGGTAAAAGTTTCAAGAAAACATGGTTTATAATATAATTTCATTATTATATCTTATTAAGATAACATGGTTTATAATATACATTTCGTTATTATATCTTATTCATTAACTTATGATAGAATTTTAGAATAGCAAATTAAATACGTCAGACTTTTGAAAAGTTTGAAATTAAACCTGAAGCTGTTGGGTTTAAATATAAAATTAAACCAACATAATTTTAATAGGTAATATAATTATAAATATAGTTGACACAAATACCTTCTTACACCAGTTATAAATTTGAACAAATTAAAATTAATCAATTTTAATTACAAATAAGAAAACTATTTCAAATAAGGAAATTCTAACATACATATAAAGCAACCACATACAATCATATTTTTATTTTTTTGTCCCTGTGTTAAATGTATGGTCAAATCTGTTGTTATATTATATAAAATTTGAACTTGATAAGAAACATTTTTACAGATATCTAAAGGATTATACAAGACTTATATCACACTTAAATACAACTCATCTTTGGCATAAACCACCTAGAATTATTTTAATGTCAGGATTTGAAAAATACTCAGGAATCGATGAGGACACCTACGATCCTATATTTGGAGCATTAATAGCTACTACACTACTGAATGCATGTTCAGTGGCATCAAAAAAATTGAATGTAGTAACATATGCTGTGATAACTTGTGAAAAACTGAAGAACCATGAAATTAGATTGAATATACTTAGGAATTTATATTTTCAGAACATGTATTTTTATTTGAAATATGATGATATGTTTAAAATAATAAGTAGCTTGGAAATAGAATGAACTCTTTTTATTCAATATTTTTATTTGTTAAGTAATCTATAATATTAATATATACATTTAAAATAAATAAAATATCGTTATATAAAAAAATGTTTTATATATTAGTATATATGTTATCAACATTGAAAATACTCAAAATATGGCTAGACTGTTTATCTGAATGTCACCTTTTTAACACATTGGGTTTGGTATTAAAATATTATAATAAATCAGTAACAATTCAATTTTTTCCACCTTCTATATTTTTTCTACACATTGATTAAAGTTTCAGTTTATTATTTTATATTCTATATTGAAAAAATATGTAAAATATAATTAGACAGCTTACGTTGCACAACTGATACTGTTTTAAATTGGGTTTATATATTGGATAAGGCACATAAAGCATAATTAAATATTAGGAGTTCAGTTATAAGAACTGCATAAAGTCCAACTCACTGTTCTCATTAATGTTATCTCTTATAACTAGGCAAATTAGTTACAATAAAGACTTATATTTGTTGAACAGGTTGTATAACACACGAAGAGTAGATTTCAAGTCCAAGTTAACAACATCTGGAACAGAACAAATTAATTGATAAGACAAATATTTTAATGTGAACTTCATGAATACCAATTACACATATACTGTTCAAATAGAATTGATGCCAAGCTTCAAATAAACAATAAGAAATACTAGGAATGAAAAAGGATGAATACATCCTTTGACAAAGCTACCATGTTAGCTACTATTCAGAAACATAATATACAATATTTATGTAATACAATAGGTTAAAGTTCTATTAAATCTTAAAAGTAAAATGCTTTAATGTTCTCCTCACCTTCTGGCCTAGCTTTTGGTTTTGCTAATCCTATTTCTTCCATCAATTCAAAAGCAAAACCAACATTATGAACTTTTTGATCATTATCCTTTGGTGTTGGGAAAAAGCTATATAGAGGTACAAAAAACCCTTCAAGTAACCCCAAAAGCATTAAAAGGTAAACTCCATCATGGAATTGAGTTTCAATTTCTGTTACTTCTAAATTCAGCTTGTTCAAATGCTTGTTCACAAAGGTTACCATTGACTGGAGAAATGAAATAATGAGTTTAACATATATAAATAGTAAATACATAATAAAAACATAAATATATAAATAAGTTTTAACATGATAAGTGTGGATTTTCGCTGTTGTGAATCTAATGTTATTTGTTAATATGTTTGTATTATTCAAGTTTAATTACTTCAATTTCTTGGTATCACAATTTTGTAAAAAATAAAAG